>JAFEMH010008220.1:0-55870 GCA_022495995.1 Adenophora triphylla var. japonica | reverse complement strand
TTTTCCGTCCCTTCTCCTTTGCAATATCCTTTTATTTATAAGCTATCTATAGGGGAAGTAATTTTGGTAATCCCGAAAGATGGGCTATTATTGGGTTTTTCACTTCAAATGAGTCAATTTTGTAATATATGGATTGTCCATTTATTTTGTTTGTACTTTTTACCCATTTATTAACAAATGAAAACATTTAAATATTTTATAGATTTTTAAGTTTTGGGCTAGTGAAATTTTGTAGATGTTGGTCAAGGCTTGTTTACTACTTCTTGGAAATTGCATTTTCCTTTTACCTCAATCAAGCAGTGTATCAAAAGACAAGCAAACAAACAAGAGTGGTTTATAAATCACCTCGACCTCAACCTCGACCTCGACCTCAAGTAAAGAATCCGCTTGAAGTAATTTACCATGAGTGGTTTAATTTATAAATCTCCTCTTTCTTTCTGGTGGCATCTATATTATATACTAGTTTAACACCCGTGCATAGCACGATTTTTTAATTTCTTTTTTAATCAAATTCATACTTTTTAAAATTCCTTTAAACTCTTGCCATAAAAATATTAGTGTATAATAGGGGTATATTTTTTATTTTTTTAAAAGTTTTTCATGCGAAAAATGGGGATTATTTTTATTATTTTTGAACAAAATGGGTATTATTGAGCGTAGTGATAGAGAGCTTACACATCTAATGATGCAACACTATGCACGCTCGGTTATCCACTTCTTCATTTTGAATTATCTACTATGCCTACTTCTCTCTTTTTTTTTTGTCTTACATTTTTTATTATTATAAATATTACTTTAAAAAAACATAATATTATAAATATTTTTAATAATCTCACTAACTCAATAAAAATCTCTTTTTGTGAAAATTCAGTTCATATCAAACCAATTGAGAAACTTTGAATTTTATTAAGGAGCACCTTGAAATTGTTCCTCTAGCGTCAATTAAAATTGTCAAAGTTTACGCTCTTTTTTGTTTTAACTTATGAAGTGAGTGATAAATTAAAATTGTCCAATTTTATTATAAAAAATGTTATCAATGTGAGCTAAAGAAGCATGGCAAATTTTGCTAGATAATAATTTAGCGATTGCTTAACAGCCTAATATTTGTCATATGAAACTTGATATAAACGACAGGTTTAAAAGCCATAAAAAAAACCTTATTTTTCATAGTATTAAAAAAAATGTCTTTAAAAACAAAGTTAAGGCCACATAATTTTAAGAGTATTAAATTGCAGTGGCCAAAACTACATGCAAAAAAGAGCATTCTTTAGTGAGTAATTCTTCCTTACCATTTCAAAGCACCCTTTCAAAAATACAAAAATGAAATCCTTTTTTTGCTGCTGGTCTTTTCGTCTTCTAGCCGGTCAATAATCATGCTTCAAAAATACAAAACAAACTTTGAGGGCCTTTGATCTTCCTTGCAGTCTTGGTAAATGTTGTAACAGTTAATTAAATTAATTAAATTAGTCAATTAATTAATTAAGTAATTATAGATTGATGATGTAAGCATATCATTTTGGAGGAAATTTTTTTAATGTGGGTATGCCATGTGTCCTCGATGATGTCAGCTGGTGATTGAATTAGTAATATGTTATAGATTATATAGAGATTGGCATTAAGAAAGATTATATAGAAAGCATCCTTTACCCCTTCACATTAGTAAGCTTTGATTTACTCCTTCTTTTGGTGATATTACCTTCCCACAATATATATTCCAATAATAAATTTTTCATCAGCTAAAACACCCCAACCATGGCCCTCAGTTTTGAACAACCTTGTCTTGCATATTCTCATTTCCAAGGTAATAATCCCCTTCTATGTTCGCGCCCATGAAACGACATTGCCCCTGTACCTTATTTATCAGTAGTGGAAGGCCTTTTGCTATCATTGGTGCTTGGCAAGTAATTTGTTGCTTATATTTTGTATAATGTCCTTCCGCCCTTATTTCTTTTTTTAACTGCTAGCATGTTGATCAACTGTAACGTTCCTTTGAACAACTCTATATCATGGCAATTTATTCATCGGTCACTCCTCACCTCCTTTATGTCGACCGATATCTTTGACGGAGCTCGACGTAGCTTGCTTAAAAATGAAGGCTATTGGTGTAGCTTGAAAGGCAGATGTTGACCGACGCCCTTGATTTTTTAACTATTGATGGAGCTCGACACAACTTGCTCGTAGTTGTAGACACCCCATTCTGAACCAATAATTCATGATTACACTACTTTTCGTCTCTCTTTTGTGTTTTGATGAAAGCATGTTAGTTTCGTCATGTTTCATTAAGTTTCTAACTAACCTCGTTAGTTTTGGACTTAATGACAAACGAAATATGAAGAGGACAAAATAGTTAACCGACTAGTTGTCCCAGCGCGCGGAACAGGCGTGTCTCGCGCGAGACAAGCCCTCTGCAGGATGTGTAGAATCACTTTCCTTCTCCGTTTCAACCTCTTTTCTTGATAAATATCATCAAATCCGGGTCTCTCACTACAAGAAAAATGGCTTTTTTCGACACTTTTAATCTGACACTTAATTTTTTGCCACAAATTTCCGGCACTTTTTTAATAAGTGCCACAAATTTCGGCACTTTTGAAGCGCCACAAATATCAGGCACTTTTTAGAAGTGCCGCTAATTCGGCACTTTTAAAAAGTGCCGCTAATTTTCGACACTTTTTAAAAGTGCCACTAATTTCGGCACTTTCTTAAAGGTGCCGCTAAATTCCGGCACTTTTCGAAGCGCCACAAATATCCGGCACTTTTTAGAAGTGCCGCTAATTTTCGGCACTTTTACAAAAGTGCCGCTAATTTTCCGACACTTTTTTAAAAGTGCCGCTAATTTTTCGGCACTTTCTTAAAAGTGCCGCTAATTTTCCGGCACTTTCTTAAAAGTGCCGCTAATTTTTTTTTTAATATAAAAACTATTTGAGACTTTTTTTAGTACTGAATAATTTTTCAAAAAGTTATATAAAAAATTATTAATAATTATTATTGATATTTACTTGTTTTTATTACTAATTATTTTTTATTAATTATTAAATTATTATAGTTATTAGGGTATAAGATTTATGGTGTAATTTATTTACGATATAGAGTGGGGTTTAGGGGTTCAAATATGTCACTAAGCAATATATTTTTAAATTTTTTTTGCATATAAATAAATATTTGAAAAAAAATTTACTACTGAAATTTTTCACAAAAAATTATAAAAAAAATTAAACAAATGAAAGTATAAAGAATGGTTATTAATAATAAGCATTATTAACTATTTGACATTTATTTTATTAAATTTTTAGCTTTGACATGGATCACCATCTTAGCCCTCTATAATAACACATTTGACTTGGATCCAATGACTCACATTTTAATAAACTATTTCAATTGGATCATCAATCTCAACCCTCCATTCATTTTAAATCAATGGCCAATATTCTTTCTCAATAAAACCCTACCCATCTCTCTCTCTCTCTCTCTCTCTCTCGACATGGATCATCCGCCTCCCTCATCTTCTCTCTCTCTCTTCACGTTCCTTCCCGATCGACGACACGTCAAGCGGCCTAGGGTTCGATTCTTGAAACGGGAAGAAGTCGAAGAAGGGTCGGAAAATTCACTACAACTACTTGATTAATGCGCTTTGTCTTTTCGATAAAAGTACGTATGTTTGCAACTACTTGAATTTTCGGATGTCGGTTACTTTGGGAGGCATGATGACTAGCGTACAAGTTTGATCTCTCTCCCTCCCTCCCTCTTTATTCTTCTCCTTCCACCCTCCACTTTATTTTTGAATGTTGTTGCTATTACGGGTTTCTCGGGTATAAGTTATTTTAAAGCGTCCATTTATTATTGGAAATTGCCATGGGAGACGGGCGAATCATAAGGAGAAAGTTCCAACTAAAGCCTAAAGGGTAATTACGGCTCTTTGTTACTCCTCGGTCTCGAAATGAATGACCAAAATAATTTCATTTTGGGAACAGAGGTAGTAGTAAATAGCAAGTGCGGCCACTTCGCATGTGACATTCATTGATTTTTGTTTCTTTGTCTTGCTAGATTTCTACAATAAGACATCAATGTCTCATTCGGGACGGTTCTACTTGCAAGATATGATCCTTCTTTAAGAAGAAATCGGCCACGAGTTGAAGCTTAATCATGATAACAGTCAGCTCATACAGTCACCTAGTTTCAACAAAGCTTTATTGTCTCTGCTCCAATATTTCCTTTCTTATTGTATTTTTCACGTTGATGCATTAATAACATCAATTGAATGCCTTTTATTGTCATTTGCATAATTTGGAACCCGATCTGTTTTTCATTATAGAAATGCATGGTTAGGTGAATCTTGACTCATTTATCTCATTTCAGGGCTTTGAAGTCTTTGTTTATATTTCTAGGTGAGCAACCAAGTCGGTTGAAATACATAGAGTGTCGAAGTTTTTAGAGTACGGTTAGTACCTAAAACTCTTGAATTTGAGCTCTCTTCGATTTTTCTTGTGAAATCGTTTGATATAAAACCATACAATTTGAGGACATTTAGTTACTTGCATGATAAATAGTGTATCTTTGCAATATATGGGTATACGATAGTTATAAGTGACATAGGAAGTTGTCATTTCCCATCTGCATGTATGTGTAATGCATGTGTGTGTGTGTGTGTGTGTGTGTGTGCATCTATGCACTGTGATGCCTCTTTCATGAATGTGTAAGAGAAGTTTTACTGTTTTATGGAGCTGTGGACATTTTCAAGTCTCTTACTGAACCATGAAGCATTGAACTCTATTGACTTGTTGATCCTGTTAATGGTGAACCAGGGAAGCACTAATTTCAATCTAATATTGTTTTGGGATTTATAATGTTTGTTGTGTGAATGAGTTACTTCTTTACGAGTTAGTGGTGCTCTTGTTTTTTGATGGAGTGAAGCTTTCATGGGCCAAGACTTGGTCAAGAAATGTCTCAATATCAAGAACAAAGCTTTTTGTTCTTACTAATTCTTAAAACATGAATTGACTTGTTGTAGCTTATTTTCCATCAATCCTTTGCTTGTATTCATTTACGCAACTTTATTTTGCGGCCCAAGATCTGTTCTTTGTTTTCTTCTTCTTATCTACGGCTTTGCCATATTTTCTTACAACTTTATTTAGGTTAGGACCAAATTGTTGTTGTTGTTTAGTGTCTATCAAATTCTAAGTAATTGGAATGAAAGGAGTGAGTTGCATTAAGTCAATTATAATTAACATTGAAATGACATCCGCAACTTTAATTTGACAAGTTTATTATGTTGGTTTGAACTTTTCAGGTGGGGATGAAGAATGGAGGAACAAAGGAGCGGCAGAATGCACCATACTATACTACTTCTTTTCTCATCGAAAAAAAGAAGTTGTGGATACATACTATGGAGTGCCTCTAGCACTTTAGGAATTTAAAACTAGAGGCTGCTGAAGTATTTTTACGTTAACGTGTTTGCTACATGTCCAATGGTTAGCAATGAGAGTGAACAGGATTGTATCCATTTTACCTTCTTTCTGATTTTATGTCAATGCTAGTTGCGTACCTTCCTTTTGAACTAGTACTATTTGGGTTGTGTATGCATACTAAATTTTCAATTTATGGCAATAGATCAAGTTTTATATTTTATAAGTTATTCTTATTCATCGCTAATTGTTGAAGTTTGTGTATGTTATTGATTTCAATAGCACAATAAATTAGAGAAACCAAAATTTTCTAGGGTCAGAAATATATATATTTTTTAAAAAGAAAAAAATTTCCAGCAATTTTAAATGCACCGCTAATATTGGAGAATATTAAAAGTGTCACTAATTTTCTGGCACTTTAAAAAAAGTGCCGCTAATTTTTACGGCATTTTAGACGTCTTAGGTATATTTTGGCACTTTATGAAAGTGCTTAGGAAAATTAGCGGCACTTTTTTTAAAGTCTTAGAAAAACGGCGGCACTTTCAAAAGTGCCGAAAAAGCAGCGCAGCACTTACAAAGTGCCGGAAATTAGCGGCACTTAAATAAGTGCGAGATTTTCCGGCACTTTAAAAGTCTTGAAAAGTATTGCCGACACCACTTTTTCGGCACTTTAAGAAGTGCCGGAAAAAGCTTTTCCGACACTTTTTTTAACATTTCCGACATTTTTAAAGTGCCGGGAAAAGGCATATTTGTTGTAGTGTCTTCTACTGACTAGAGGGTTTTGGAAGCTTCCTTGGGAGGAGTCCCAATTCACTTGAGTCTCTAATCTTGGTGACCAAGTCATTCGTCCACCTCTTAAGCCCCTACCGATGGCTTTTAGTAATTCGAGAGGTCCCCGATCCCCTATCGAAAACATACAACACACCGATTTGTTGGTTTCTCTCCCACGAAAGATTCCTTCAAATCACTCACAAGCAACTCTTAAATTCGTCCATCAACCACGTTTATTGACGAACGCCAAGACTCAAGCCTAGAATCAAGGCGAAGCTACGCCCAAATCACTTCTCGGCCGAGGAAAACACTTAGAACCACGTTCTAAACCAAATACTCCACTAAACACAAGGTAAACCCCTATACTTTTTATTCTTCTTCTCAATCTCTCTATTGACTTTTAGAGTAGTGTAATCCTATCAAAAGGATTAGCCTAGAGTCCACTTCAATCCATGGAGCGATCTCGAAGCATACAACCCAACATTCCTAATCAAGAAATTGAATAGGGTTTTCTTGTTCCTTTATTTAATTAGTAATTGTAAAGATCGATAATACTCAATTGGCAAGACCAATTTTCGGATTGGGTGGAATGGGTGCTCCTCGACCTTCCCGTTTCATAACTTAACCCCCGAACCCTCGAATCTCCTAAAATAATAAAAAAAGGTTTTTCTTATTGTTTTCCTAAATAAATGATAAGTGGCGACTCTGATATTCAATAAAAATATCAACGCTGCAGTAGTATACCAACACCTTTGGTGGACCGATTCTAGATGAATGCCATGGTTGAGCTCGAAAAGCAGCTGTCGACCGACGCCTTTAGTTTTTTAACCTTTGGTGGAGCTCAACACATCCTTCTCGTAGATCGACACATATGATGGACTTTGATTGTAGATGAAGGCTATGGTGGAGCTCGAAAGGCGGTTGTCGACCAGCGCCTTTGGTTTTTAACTTTTGGTGGAGCTCGACACAACTTTGCTCGCGAGTATACCAACACCTTTGGTGGAGCTCGACACAACTTGCTCGTAGTATACCAACACCTTTGGTGGACCTGATTCTAGATGAATGTCATGGTTGAGCTCGAAAAGCAGCTGTCGATTGACGCCTTTGGTTTTGTAACCTTTGGTGGAGCTCAACCACGTCCTGCTTTCGTATACCGACACTAACGGTGGACCTAATTGAAGATGAAGGTCATGGTGGAGCTCGAAAAGTAGATTTCGACCGACGCCTTTGGTTTTAACCTTTGGTGGAGCTCAACACGTCTGCTCGTAGGCAGAGCACCTATGGTGGACTGATTGCGAGATGAAGGCCATGGTGGAGCTCGCATTGTCAACCGACGCCTTTGGTTTTTTAACCTTTGGTGGAGATCAACACGTCCGCTTGTAGGCCAGACACGATGGTGGACCCTAATTGTAGATGAAGGCCATGGTGTAGCTCAAAGCATTGTTGACCGAGCGCCTTTGGTTTTTTAACCTTTGGTGGGCTCGGCACGTCACCGCTTGTAGGCCAGAGCATCAATGGTGGACACGATTGTAGATGAATGCCATGGTGGAGCTTCGGCGACTATTAATCGACACCTTGTGAATCTTAACGTCTCAAGAAACACACCAAAAAATCTAAAAAACACTCATATGCATCTTATTTTTTTCATATATGTATTTTTTGTTGTTGTTGCTATTAAAGGAAGTAACACACTTTTCTTTTTCTTTTATTCTTTTTTTCAGGACAGTATGGTCTTCTTTAAGAAGACTATGATTGCTAATCGGCCTTACTTGGTGATCTTGGATAGTAAAGATGATAGCATCGCGGATGGAACTCAACGCATGTCACGTACCCCTGCCATTGAGAAAGCTCCTAGCGCGCACTGGTTTCAATCCCCAAAGTATGCCTAAGTGGTTTACGGATGTGAACCAACCTAGCGATTGTATGAAGAAGATGTTCTCTTTGCATTCTACCCATCATAGCGGCCCCTCCAGCCTTTCACGATATTCAACGCTCGGCCAAAGAATTCTAGATGGAGAAACAAGTTGGGGCGATCTTTTAAGCTCAATGAGTTTCTTCACATCCCCATGTATTAGGAATGGCTGGAGGATGTATTTGGTCGCAGCAAGGATATCTTGAACAAAGCTCGCATCTTTGAAGGGATATATGCTTCCCTCTTTCCCTATGCTTGAGATGCCAATGTGTTCGGGCGCTTTGTGAGTCTTGGTCATCAGCCACCAACACTCTCCCACACGGTTGTGGCGAGGTGTCCATCTCTTTATGGGATTTGCATTACATTTATGGACTCCTATTGATGGTGAGTTCTAAGATGAGGTAGTACTTAGTATTATAAAGATTTTTCGGCTATTAACAAAGCCGGTGGAAAAATCATTTATAGAAGCTGTCGGAACCTCTTCGCGCCTACACTACAAGAACGTTTGTTATTTACGGATTATATACGGTCTACAAGGAGCCGCCGTATATAACTATTATATACGACGGTCGACACGGAGCCGCGGTGAATAGAAAACTTATATACGGCGTATGTAATAATCGCCGTATTTAACTACCTTATATACGATAGCTCATATCGGGGCCGCCGTATATAGTAATATATACGGCGGCTCATACGGGGCCGCCGTATATATTAATATATACCGCGAGATGAAATTTCCCCAAAATTTCATCTCACATTGTTCGCATGTAAAAACAAAATTTTGGAGAAACCTGGCGTTTAACAAAAACTCTAGGGTTTGATCTTAACGTCGACAGTGAAGACGACAGTGAAGACGGTGTGACCCGGTGAAGACGGTGAAGAACCAATCTCGTCTTAACGTCACCCTCGTCATTCTCGTGTTTGTTTTAGCCAATTTTTGTCTCAATTGAAATTTTACATTTATTTCGTTCTCAATTAGATGATTATTCGCTTATTTTTCTGATTTGTTTTGTCAATTTAGTTGATTTTTTTATTGAATTTCGAGATTTATTCTTTTGTGAATTGTGTTGAGTTGACTGATAATGGTGATTTTGATAGCTTAGTTCCTGTTCACTTGGACCTTCGTATCGGTTCAGTTTGGCATTTGAATGTCATTGCAGTTGTAGACACCCCATTCTGAACACATCGAAACATACTTATACCACTCTAAGTCTCGCTTTGAGTCAAGAAGTAGAAATCCACCATTTCGTCATGTTTCGTTAAGTTTTGACTAACCACCGTTAGTTTGGGACTAAGCGCATACGAGATAACGAGGAAAGGACAAAGCTGTCACACGGGAGCAATATCTCGCCGCGAGATGGCGTGTCTCGCGCGAGATATCCCCCTCTGCAGATTGCGGCAACGGTTCCTCGTCGATTTCAACCTCTTTTCGGGATAAAACTTTATCTCTCCGGCCAACCAATAGAATTGGGAGTCTGGAACCATCTTGAAGTGTTTGATCTCATCTTCAACACTTCCCCAACCCCTATAAATACTTGGTGACTTCCAAGGTTCAAGAGGTCCAGGAATTTTCACAACACACACATTTTGTTGGTTTCTCTCCTTGAAAGAATCCTACGAAATCACCCTAAAAACTCACCTCATAGTTTGTTTGTCGACCTTGTTGATAAACAAGCATCAAGCTCCAAGTCAAGGACCGAGGCGAAGCTCTGTCCGTGTCAAGAGTCGACTCTAAACTTGAGTCGAAACTCTGCCCAAATCACCTCACGCAAGGTAATTCCTAAATCCCTTTCTAATTGATTGTTAGAGTGGTATAAGTCCATAGAATCTAGGATCGGCCTAGAGCCTCTCCAAATCATGGAGACGGTCTCGAAGCAATCGATCCTACATTCCATTTAACCCCGTTAAATGGACCTTTGTTTATAATATTAAAAAAATCATTTTTTCCCTTCTTTTGAAAACCTCTCTTTTCTTTAGCAAGACCGATCTCCGGATTGGGTGAAATGGATGCTTCTTGACCTACCCATTTCATAACCTAAGCCCCGAACCCAAATCTTTTCCAAAATGGTTTTCCTATTTTCTCCAACCGAATAATATAGGTGGCGACTCAAAAATGAAAAGGAAAGATAAAAATCATTATTCCTTTCTTTTTCCCTCACAACGCTACAGTGGCGACTCCGCTGGGGACTTAAAATTAAGAGGCTTAAACTTGCGTCAAAATTAAAAGAGAGGTTTTCAAAAATTTAGTAAATTCGAATTCTTTGCTCTCAGATGAAGCATGTCTCGCGGCGAGATATCATATCCTGCGCGAGATATGGCTTCGGCAATCTGGTTGTTTTTTGGTTTCTCCTGTTCATCCCGTGGTCCAAGACGAGGGCCGAACACGCAAGGGGGATCCTGAATTCATTATCTGCAGAGTTCTCACATTTTAAGGCCTCCTTAAGGTGTAGAACTCGAACCTTCGTTTCCTTTAAATAATTGATTATTATTTATAAACTGCGTGCGATTGGGTTTTATTTAATTAAAGTCCGGTCCATTGGGGATTCGGGAGTTGTAAATTGAATTATTTATCTCTCTTTCTCTCTCATTATGTGGAACTACGACGGCCTGAGTCTTTCTAATTTGGGAGAAACGTAGGCAACCACTTGGTGCGGCCACTATCTGTTTTTTTTTTCTTTTGCTTTCAAAAAAAAAAATTCTCTATTTTACTCTATCACCTAGATTGACTATCACACACGCGCACTCATATTATAACTGTCATTGCACTGCATACCCTCTATCAACCCGGGACCCACACTAAGGACGGATGACGGTAACCACCTAGTCGCCGGTTCTCCGAAGTTGGACAATCCCACTCCGCGTATTCAATCCACTTAGATTGTCATATCGCGGGGAGCCTAGCCTTCCCACTCCCCGCACGCCACATTCTCATGTAGATTGACCTTTTTAGGATCACTCCGTGATCGGTCGGTTTTGACTAGGTGATCTTTTCTTGTTTTTGACCAAAACAAAGCCATGCAAAATTGACAATAAAGAAGGATTCAGAAAAGTCCCTTCGGAAAAAGTCCCTTCGGAATGACCCTTTCGGATGTCCCTTCAAAAAAAAATATGCATATAATCCTTAAAAAAAACAATCTTACATGGCTTTGTCTTACAAAAATCGGATTGATTGCTTAGTCGTTAGGTTCTGATAAAGGCCTTAGAAACCCCTCAAAACAGACTTTCCGTTCCGACCAAAAAATTAGGTCTAAATAAAAATCGACTTTCCGTGTGGTTATCTCGCGCGGACAACATATCTCGCGCGGGATAATGCTTACGTTTGCCGAATCCGAGCTCGAGCCATTTTTGAGCCTCGCTTCCGACTCGTTGGGGCTAGATCCCGATATCCCGCATCTCTTCTGTCCGTTTTCCGAAGCTACTCAACTTCAAGACTCCCAACACAATGTCTACCGAAAAGCATGTCATGACCAAGGAATGCCTTGAACAACACACTTTGCAAGACTTGACCAAGGCCCTTGTCGCTGAAATGGAGCATGTTGAGGGTTGGAGAGAAGCCTTTGATTTGCCTTCTACCCGCATTGCTAGGGATTTCCGAAAGATGGAGAGTGACTCCGACAGTGGACGATCGTCCGTA
Organism: Adenophora triphylla var. japonica; assembly: GCA_022495995.1. Classification (NCBI taxonomy): domain Eukaryota; kingdom Viridiplantae; phylum Streptophyta; class Magnoliopsida; order Asterales; family Campanulaceae; genus Adenophora; species Adenophora triphylla. The sequence goes on along the minus strand of JAFEMH010008220.1, from coordinate 44,151 downwards.
CAAGAGGAGCTAAGTGATATCAAAACTCAACTTGCCAAAGCCCTGCAGCAAATTAACGACAATGACTCGTGGCATCACATGGAAGAATCCATCCAGGCTGAAAAGACAAAGATGCTGATTGAAGAGCTTGAGGAAGTCAAGAGTGAACTCGAAACCATGACCCAAAAGTGCATCAACCTTGAAGCCCACATTGAAGATGACATTGATGAGAGGGTCAAGTATTTCCTCAATACTCTCTACCGTGACCTCAAAGAGCAAATGGAGGAAGAATACCAGTCTCGTCACAACGTATTCGTGCAACACTATGAGAACCACATCCGGGACCTCCACAATCAAATGGCTAAGCGAAGGAAAGGTAGAGTCTTCTCCGACATTGGAAACATCACTCTCGGTCATCTCTTAAGAAGCCTTCACAAGGATGGAAAGATGAAACCAATGGAAGGCTACCAACCTAAGATGGAAGGTCGATCTCCACACCTCTATTGCTTCTACCATCAATGCTATGGCCATCACACCAACGATTGTTTCAGCCTGAAGAATGCAGTCCAAGACTTGATTGACAACGACGCCATCAGAGTTTGCCCAAGTGGTGGAATAGTTTGGATGAGTTCAAACAAATGAGGGGTCTCTTTTTCTTTTAGTTATTTACTTTTAGTTGCAAAAGAAACGGTTAGTAGTCTAGTTTAGCTTAGTCGGGTACTACTTGCCTAAAGACTTCATTTGTGGGCAAGAGTATCAAGTTTGTTTTTCAATAATAGTTAGTCAGTATTTCCCTCTTCAATTCTGATTAATTCTTTGAGATCGAGAAAGAAAGCACTGTGAATATCATAGAAACTTGCAACGAAAATGACTACTCCAAGGCACTTTGGTTTTCCTAAGCCTTCCGTCCTGGAGAATGATGCTAGCAAAAGGGTACTTTCCTGGACTGGGGCTTGGAAAGCACTTACAAGGGACAACGGAACCACCACCTGTCCCCCAGCCTCACACAAAGCATGGCCTAGGATACATCATCTCCATCCACGATGAAGATGACGAAGAAGAGTGGGGCTTCACTCAAATCAAGTGGGAAGGAACCACCTACAAAGGCCACGACAACCTAAAGCCTAAGAATGACAACCTCAAGCAATATCGAAAGACACTCAATGGCTACTTTGTCCGAGAAGGGGAAAGTATTCCCTACTTTATCTTTTCGTAACCATGGACTCGATGATAAAGGAAAGCGCCAACCGGGCTTTGAAATCTTCGGCGATTGCGATGCTTCTCCGTATGAAACCGAATCCGTCCCACTAATCCCCAATGGTTTATGGGGCACTGAAGGCGTAAAATGACAAGTGAATGGGACTTTGTGTTGGGAGAAGACATGCCGCGACAGCTTCCAAGACCCGTGCGGTTAGAAGACAGCTGATTCATGCAATATCCAAGGGGGACACTCCAACTACCGACTACACAAGACCGATACGTAAATGTGATGAGCCAATTCTAAACCGGCACGTCACCAGAGGACCAAGCTTGTTGATGAAGACTTCATGATCAAAGAGCTTGGTTGCACTCCCCATCCCCGCAGGAAGATAGGCCCCGTAGCTTTTACATTAGAAGCAGGCTCCACCTCCGATGGACTCACTCAAGAGGAAATCGAGGCAGGGGCTGAACATGTATTCCCTTACTTCCTTAATGAAAACTTTGATCTTTCCGAGTACCCTGAGATTGCTAACATCGTGAATGATGAAATTAACTAATAACAATCAATATAACGAACACGTTAATAATGAATCATACGATGAGATAGATCAATAAAACGAACAAATCTTAAAAGAATTAGCTAAGCAAGTAGGTCGTTTTGGAAAGAATGGCCCTGTTGACGACGAGGAAATGCAAACAGTCAATCTTGGGACAACGGAAGACCCCAGAGAAACTAAGATCGGCAGCTTCTTCAAGGGGGAAGACAGAGAAACCTTGACACAGCTCCTCAGAGAATATGTCGACGTCTTTGGTTGGTCCTACAAAGATATGCCTGGGTTGAATCGCCGGTTGTAGAGCACAAGATACCGCCGCTACCCAACGCCAAGCCGCCAAGCGTAAACTACGCGTAATCAAGCCGAATGGTCAATGCAAGTGAAAGAGGAAATCATGAAGCTCTTGAATGTAGGGTTCATCAAAGTGATTGAGTATCCTAATGGTTAGCAAACACAAAGTGCAAGTAGCCAAGTCGAACGGGAAAATACGAGTCCGTGTTGATTTCGAAGACTTGAACAAGGCATCCCCTAAAGATGACTTCCCGCTACCTAACATAGACATGTTGGTCGATGCCACCGTCTGCATACGAAGTCCGCTCATTCGTCGACGGTTTCGCAGGTATAACCAAATCCTCATGGCAGAGGAAGATCAAGCACAAAACAAAGCATTCACCACACCTTGGGAATGTTCATTACACGATCATGTCGTTTGGTCTCAAGAATGCTGGGGCTACTTATTAGAGAGCGATCCACGACACTATTCCATGACATGATCCACAAGGAAATAGAGGTATATGTGGACGACATGATTATTCACTCAAAAGGGACAGATGGTCAACACTTCGAGATCTCGTAAAATTCTTCAATCGACCGAGACAAAGACAAGATGAGGCTCAACCCCGCCAAATGCTCATTCGGAGTGGTCAAAGGGAAAGTCTTGGGGTACATGGTCACGAGCGTGGCATAGAAGCATCCCGCCAAGATAAAAGCCATCACGTACATGCCTCCACCTGTAACACGTAAAGAGGTAAAGGGATTCATGGGCAAGCTTTCAATATATCGCCGATTCATCAATCAACCGACTACAATGTGCGATCCTATCTTCAAGCTACGTAAGAAAAATGCACCTCAAGAGTGGACCGAAGAATGTCAAGAAGCATTCGAGGAAGTTAAGCACTACTTGACTTCCCTACCTATCCCGGTTCCACCGCACAAGGAGAAGCCCTTGAAGCTATACCTCACGATTCTGAGACAACGCATTAGGGGCTATGCTCTCTCAAGAACAAACGGCCTCCCACACAGAGAATGCCATCTATTTCGTCGCCGCAGATTCCAAGGCAAATAAATCAACTACTCTCCACTCGACAAATCTTGTCTCGCTCTTGTTTGGGTATCACAAAGGCTGAAGCACTATATGGAAGCCTTCCCGGTCCGTCTCATTGCAAAAATGGATCCACTGAAATATATATAGACAAATCAAATTTGTCTTCGAGACTGGCCAAATGGTACTTCATGCTCGCGGGATATGATATCACTTACGTCACTCAGAAATCCGTCAGGGGGAGTGTATTTGCAGATCGGTTGGCCGAATTTCCTTGCGACGAAGTGAAGGGGAAGACCGCGATTCCCTGATGAGGACATCATGAGTATAGAAGAAGAAAATAAGTGGCAATTATTTTTCGATGGCGCAGCCAACATGAGAGGGTTCGGCATTGGAATGTTATTAGTAGAGCCTAATGACATCTACACTCCACTGGCAATATGTCTTGACTTTGACGCCACCAACAACATAACAGAATACGAGGCTTGCATAGCGGGACTTGAGGCAGCTCTAGAACGCAACGTGACCGAACTCGAGGTATTCGGGGATTCCCAACTGATCATCAATCAGACATTGAAGAAGTGGAGGGTCCAAGATCCAACCCTTCAAAGATACAGTGCCCATCTCCAAGAGTTGGTGCAACAATTCCAAGATGTCTCGTTCCACTACCTCCCCAGAGACAAAAATCGGTTTGCGGACGCATTGGCCACACTTGCTTCATTGGTCGAAATTCCTAAAGGGAAAGAAGTCAAACCCTTCAAAATAACACGACGTGCAACTCCTGCATACTGCGCGGTTATAGATCTCCATGACTGCAAAGACAAATGGTTATCCGAATGTGCCACTGTTGGGAACTCCGAGGAAAAACCATGGTACCATGACATTTGGCATTTCATCCTAGATGGAACCATCCCACCTGAGACAGACCCGAAGACTCAGATCGCCCTTAAGAGGTTGGCCGCTAATTACATCATCACCACTGGCCGCCTATTCAAGAAACATTCCCAAGGAAACCTCCTTTGTGCCACCGAGGAATAGGCCCAAGAAATAATGGACCACGTTCATCAAGGCATATGTGGAACCCATATGAGCGGAAATATGCTCGCCAAAAAGATCATCAGACAAGGGTACTTTTGGCTGACCATGGAAGCCGACTGTACCAAAATGGTCAAGAAGTGCCACAAGTGTCAGATACACGCCAATCTTCAGCATGCACCACCCTCCTTGCTGTACCCTATGACTTCTCCTTGGCCGTTCTCTACATGGGGGATAGACGTGATTGGAAAGGTCACACCCATAGGAGCCAACGGACACTGCTTTGTCCTAGTAGCCATCGACTACTTCACTAAGTGGGGTGAGGCTGCCTCCTATAAAGTTCTGAATGCCAGAAAGGTTGCAGAATTCATCAAGCACAACATCATCTGCCGGTATGCCACTTCGAGAAGGAAACCGATCGCCTACTAACCGAATACAAAATCACAAGGGACAAGTCATCTCCTTACAGGCCTCAAACAAACGGAGCAGTTGAAGCGGCGAACAAAACAATCGAGACTATCATCAGAAAAATGGCGGTCACTGGAAAAGACTGGCCCGACAAGCTACCTTTCGCACTGTGGGGATACCACACTTCAGTCCGAACAGCTACAGGAGAGACTCCCTACGCCCTCGCGTTCGGAATGGAGGCTGTCTTACCGATAGAATTGGAAATACCATCACTACGGGTTCTCCTAGAAAATCAAGTGAACGAGGTCAACTGGCTAGGAAGCAGATACGAAGAGTTGGCCCTGTTGGATGAAAGAAGGTTGAAAGCAGCCGAACATACTCAAGCTTACCAAAGAAGAATGGCAAGAGCTTTCAACAAAAAGGTCAAGACGAGGAACATCAGAGTAGGTGACCTGGTTCTCCGTGAGCACCGTCCTGGACCTTTCAACCCGCTAGGCAAGTGGGGACCAAGATGGATAGGGCCCTACATTGTGAAGAAGATATTCTCTGGGGGAGCCCTTCAGCTGGTGGACTTAGACGGAGATCAACTACCGAAGCCGATCAACATGGACAAGCTCAAGAAGTACTTCGCGTGACTTGCCCTCCTAAAAAGAAATCGCTCGCTAGGTTGAAAATCCCGGAAAGGACGACCTAGGCAAAAATTAGAGCTAGCACAAGAAAAGAAGCCCGCTAGATTGAAAACCCGAAGGGCGGTCTAAGCAAAAGAAAGGGTGTGCATAAAAATAAAAAAAAAAAAAAAAAAAAAAAAAAAAAAAAAAGAAAGAAGGGGAGCTTATCTCGCGCGAGATTACCCCTCGGCACGGAGCCGTATTTTGTCCTTTTCTCAAAAATGAACTACGTTAGACACGAGGCCTCTTATTTAATTCTTTGTAAAGAGGAACGTAGGCAGCCTTCGAGTTCGGTCTAATCTAATAAATAAATCTACTTTTGTCCTTTATTAATCATATGCATTTTCATTAATGACCAAAGGGAAATCCTAACCACAACGACTAATTTGCTAAGCTAACAATCTTGAAAAAATACTAATAAAATAAAAAACTATCGATCTATCAAAGTAATCTCTTGGTACTCCTAAAGATCTAGCCTTTCATTAACTTGGTAGACCGGCGGACATGGTCTCCACCGTCGTCGTGATCCTCCTTGCGCTTTGAGCCCCTCGGCGAGCATCCCTCGAGGCGATCAAAAACAGAATCAAGACGATTAAAAACAGATCCCGAGAGCCTCTTGAAGACATGGGGTCTATCTAGAGCTTGCGTCTTTCCAGGCATCCCTTTGCCTCGCCTCTCGTACCAATTCCCATCGAGAAAATCCTGAGTTGGATCAGTTCGCACATTAGCAGGATCAGATTGAGCCTCGCTCCTTCGAAAAATACTGCTAGCTACAAAAGAATCTCCTAGCAATGAAAGCCGCAGATCATCAATCTTCTCTGCACTAGGGTGACCGGTATGAAGAAACCAATCCAAGTACTTATCAGACAAGAAGATGCTTGCATTAAAAATCCGAAGGTTCGACCAGCGATCCCGACTATTTCCTTCACCCCATGCTTGAGCTAGCGCCTGCGCAAACTCTACACCAATATGAGACACTTCACGAGAAGCTCCTTCGAAGAGATAAGTGTCCTGCTGCTGACCAAGCTGACGGAGCACCCGCTTGGGAAAATAAAAGGAGGAATCGCGCAAACCCGAAAGAACAACCCTGTCAAAACCCTTGGTATTGGCAACATACTTGTTCAACCTCCAATAAGGTGGACACCAAAGAATGTCAGCAGTTTCAGTCTTCGCAATCAACTCAGCCCATTCATCCACTGAAAGATCCTTGATCAATAACTTTCGCGTATGATATGTGAAAGGGGAATATTCCAACGGGGGACCTACCAACTTAAGATGCTCCCTAAGCCAAATGGTCAACAGAAGAGGACTCCCTTGAGTCATGACACCGGTCCTATGCAGCTCGTCAAGACCATGCAGGGTCTCACCCAAGATTAGCGGAATGATGTTCCTAGAACGTTTTCTAGCCTGCAGAACAATTTCCACAAGTTGGGAGTCGACCAAGCCGTCCCTGCATGTAAATAGAACATCTCCGAAAAGGAAAAGAGCCAGAAAATTCCGTTTATGGACATGAAAAGTATCATCATCTGAATCACCGCTGAAGCGTCCCGGAAAAGAAGAGCAATCAACCCACTTGCGGTGAACCAACTCATAGCAAGTATCAAGGGGGATCCCTAACAATTCATTCAAAGCCTCTGAATGATTCCTATTGTACTTAGGAACAACAATCTCACCAGTCAAAGGCATATCCAAGATAATGGCAAATTCCTCCACAGTAGGCACCATCTCATTCAAAGAAAATTGAAAAGATGAATAGAGGGATCCCAAAATCGAGCAGCACCCTGCAAAAGACTCCAATTCGGTTGGAGGTTCTTCAAGGTAAAAAGGATTCTGAATCCAAATTCTGCTATGAATTTATTACGAGATCGGTTGTGAAACGACCTCACGAAATCCCTTGATGCTTGCTTGAAAGATGCAATCACTTCAGACGACAGAGAAAAATCATCGACAATCATGGACGTTGGGGCAATCTCCTTGGAATCCATGGATCGTAGGGTTGAAGAAGAAGACAAGAGCTTCACCCCAACAAAATATCTCTAGAGTTTGAAAGGCTAGAATGAGGTATCTGGCCGGACTACAGGGTGATTTTATAGGGAAAAATGACAAAATCCTATTCCGAAAAGAAGAGATCTCTGCCTGACTAGCGTGTCTCGTGCGAGACACCTTATCTCGCGCGAGATATCCCTACGACAAAACAGCAACAGTTCTGCTCAAACAACAATCTAGCCCCGACTTGACAAAGCAAGTCTCGAAAAACCTGTGTGTACAGTTCATAACATGCAGTAAAAACACCAAGATGAGGGCTCAAAATTGTGGCCTAGCGGCCATTCCATTCCATTTCCAAAAACATGGAAAGTCGAGAAAGTTAATTAACTAACTAATTAGACCTAGGATTAGGGGTTAAGAAAAACCATTGTTTGTGCTACCTACTTGTTCCTAACAGGTACCAAAAGAAAAGAAAAATTATGCAGGCCCACCAGACAATATATACAATCATCGAAATCGAGATAAAAAGGGAAAAGGAGGATCACGCCATCAAATCGCCCGAGCCGCCGGCACCTCCGCCATCACCGCCACGAGGTGCCATCCCTCCTCGATCTCTTGGCTCCGCAAGTAGGGGTCACCGCCAGAGGCCACCGTCGAGGCCGCCAAAGAAGCCTTGTGGAATAGCCTCTCGGACAGGTCCGACACCAAAGCCATCAGTCCCGCCATCTTGGTCGCTCCACGATTGTAATCGGCCGCGGACAGAGTGACCTGACAACCGAAGAAGAAGAAAATGTTCAGATGAAGTCGGACATATACACTTATATGGACGAATACGAGATATGATATGAACAGAAACATACCGAAGAGACGTCATCCGGGAAGCGATAGCCCTCGGGAATCTGATCAGGAGACGGGATGTGCCCCATCATCGGCATGCTCCCCATCATGTACGTGTAGCTCAAAGGGCCGTAGTCTGGGGCAAAAGGCAGAGAACCTGTAGCCTGGGAGGAAGTGCTAGGGGATGAGGAACCTGAAGCAGAAGCAGAGGCGGATCCATGAACATGTGATCGCCTATCCCCCACCAGGAGGGGACCCATCAACCGAGGCAGAAACTCCGCATAAGAAGCCCCGGCGATCACGCAAGCCATCACCGCATCACCCGCCAGAAGACCTGCATAATCATCCTCTGGAATGGAGTGGGTGGGATACATCGCCCTCGGCGGATCCGCTGGCACCCTGTATGATAGTCTACCCCGTCCATGCTGTGGAAAGACCCGCTCACCGAGATATATGGTATCTCCCTCCAAAGATGCCAACATCCTCTGCATCGCCGTAGCATCCCAAGCACGGTGCACCTCCCGCTCCAACAGGGTCCAGGGATATAGGCCCAGCCTCTCATACTCGAAGGTATCCAACATAGCCCGTGCCTCCGCCACCGTCAGGGTCCAATCCTGGTCCTCCTCCTCATCAACGGTCCGATTTGGGTGGCCCCACCTCCTAATATCCGGAAACAAAGGGGCCCGGCTCTCCAACTCAAACCTATACGGCAGAAACGGCATAGCCCCATATACGCACAAAGAAAACAGATCAAATTCGGTATGAAACACGAGACGAGGCATACAGACAAAGAGCAGAAATAGAATCAAAAAGGCATACCTCCCAGGCATAAGAATACCCCGATAGAGAATCCTTGGTATTCCTACACGCCTCATCCATGGCGTGGTAGCGATAGGCCGGCCCCGTGAGCCCCAATCATAGCCGCTCACCTCATCCGAGATCAACCAACAAACGTAACGAGAGAAAGACGGGCCGTAGAAGAGTGGTTCGCAAAAATAGTCTCGAAAGAATATACCCGGAGGGCACCCCTCACCAACCGATCAGGTGTGCATATTTGGCTTCTCCGAGTAGGCCTCAATCGACGCCGGAGGGTGTCGGCTCGGCAAATTCCTTAACCTTGTTAGGGACGAAACTGATCAACTGCCTCCACACAGCTGGACCCTCAGGCCTATAACCCGAAAACTTCGGCAGGGGATCGCCGATGAACTCTAACCCCGTGATAGCCAGAAAATCAGTCGGAGTCATAGTCGCTTCCCCGAAGCGCAAATGAACGGTGTGGGTAGTGTCCCACCACCTCTCCCGAATAGCCTGGAGAACTTGGGGAGTCCGCCTTATTCCCCGGAGATTGTCAACAAAAGTCAGAAGACCCGTTTGGGCCACCCTATCCCGAACGCCATCAAGGTCCTTAATCTTGTCCCACACCTCCTTAGCCATTTTCGGGCTCCCTCGACAATTCTTCGTTGACTTATACGACTGCAAAACAGAGGAAAAACAGAGAGGGCAACATTAGAAATCATTCCATGTCAAAAAACCAATGAAATAGAAGAAATTTTTCATTGAGGCATTTCATCAAACACTTGGCGTGCGTACAAGAAAAGCTTGCCCAAGGGTGTCATTCGGGATCCGAATCAACCTCTCCTACAATCCATGATATGTAGGAGGCTCATACACACGCAATGCATCAACAATCATCCAAATAAATGCACAAAATCAACGCATGCAAGAAGAAACCTAGTTCTAGGCATGAACAAGAACAAAAGCCATTGATGAAATTTTGAATTCAAGGGAAAGGGAATTCAAACTCAATGCAATGCAAGAATCAAAGGGTTGAGAAAGAAGCTCTTACCAAGCCCTCCCGAACAGCGGTAGAAATGTGCGCATGCCTATCAAAAGTAAGATCATCGCGAGGGTAATCCTTCCCTAGCAAATAGCTCCCCAAAATCGGATTCCTTTGTTCTTGAGCCATGGATTATGGAGGGAGAAAGGATTGGAAAGTGATTGGGAGGGAGAGATACCAAGCAAATCCACGAAAAATCACAAAGAAAGAGACTTTGGCTCGAGCTAGGGAGAGAAATTTTGAGAAAGATGTTTTCAAAATAAGCAAGAGCTGCTGTTTATATGCCCCGATAGTACATATCTCGCGTGGTATATCTTATCTCGCGGCGAGATATACCTTCTGGAAAATGACCAAATTGTCCTCGACAATAAGCGTCTACGCAACGTCAAAATTCAAAATTTTGACACATTTACCCTTGGAAATGATAAACTAGCAGGAAAATGTGGAAAAACCGGCACCGCAAGTCACGGAACGAGCCAAACGTGACATACGCACGATCGCCCGGTACGGCACCAGTCGCCCGAGAACCGAGTGGTCCAAAGATCAACTCAATCCACATGATTTAGAGCCCAGAAAGGTGAATCATCAAAGAAAAAGCCCGGTCCAACGCCCAGACAGGTGGATCGTCATCAGAAATGCCCGGTCCAACGCCCAAACAGGTGGATCGTCATCAGAAAAGCCCGGTCCAACGCCCAGACAGGTGGATCGTCATCAGAAAAGTCCGGTCCAACGCCCAAACAGGTGGATCGTCATCAGAAAAAGCTCGGTCCAATGCCCAAACAGGTGGATCGTCAAACCAAAAAGCCCGATCCAATGCCCAAACAGGTGGATCATTATCAGAAAAGCTCGGTCCAACGCCCAAACAGGTGGATCGTCAAACCTAAAAGCCCGATTCGGAGCCCAGAAAGGCGAATCGTCACAAAACCGACAGGACTCAGAGGACCGGACAGGTAAGCCTTTGTTTTCTAACATAGTTCCCGCAGGTTCGGAGCCCAGACAGGCGAATCTTCAGACAGGCAGGTATATTCTGAATTGGGTCTTGATTTGATTCCTCAGTATGAATTTACCTTTTCAAAAATAAAATCTCCACGATTTTCAAAAAAATGATTTTCAAAATATCTAAAGCAGCCTTTTTCGTGTTTTGGAGTCGAACTACGTCATGGTCTGATTCTCAGATAGAGATACGTAGGAAGCCGTACGACCCGACCATCCCGATGTTTAGAATGATGTCTTTTCTATCATCGACATGACTTCTTTCATAAGACATGTCGCCGAGGGGCTCTGTAGACACCCCATTCTGAACACATCGGAACATACTTATTCCACTCTAAGTCTCGCTTTGAGTCAAGAAGTAGAAATCCACCATTTCGTCATGTTTCGTTAAGTTTTGACTAACCACCGTTAGTTTGGGACTAAAGCGCATACGAGATAACGAGGAAAGGACAAAGCTGTCCACAGGAGCAATATCTCGCCGCGAGATGGCGTGTCTCGCGCGAGATATCCCCCTCTGCGGTGCGGCAACAGTTCCCTCGTCGATTTCAACCTCTTTTCGGGATAAAACTTTATCTCTCCGGCCAACCAATAGAATTGGGAGTCTGGAACCATCTTGAAGTGTTTGATCTCATCTTCAACACTTCCCCAACCCCTATAAATACTTGGTGACTTCCAAGGTTCAAGAGGTCCAGGAATTTTCACAACACACACATTTTGTTGGTTTCTCTCCTTGAAAGAATCCTACGAAATCACCCTAAAAACTCACCTCATAGTTTGTTTGTCGACCTTGTTGATAAACAAGCATCAAGCTCAAGTCAAGGACCGAGGCGAAGCTCTGTCCGTGTCAAGAATCGACTCTAAACTTGAGTCGAAACTCTGCCCAAATCACCTCACGCAAGGTAATTCCTAAATCCCTTTCTAATTGATTGTTAGAGTGGTATAAGTCCATAGAATCTAGGATCGGCCTAGAGCCTCTCCAAATCATGGAGACAGTCTCGAAGCAATCGATCCTACATTCCGTTTAACCCCGTTAAATGGACCTTTGTTTATAATATTAAAAAATCATTTTTTCCCTTCTTTTGAAAACCTCTCTTTTCTTTAGCAAGACCGATCTCCGGATTGGGTGAAATGGATGCTCCTTGACCTACCCATTTCATAACCTAAGCCCCGAACCCAAATCTTTTCCAAAATGGTTTTCCTATTTTCTCCAATCGAATAATATAGGTGGTGACTCAAAAATGAAAAGGAAAGATAAAAATCATTATTCCTTTCTTTTTCCCTCACAACGCTACAGCAGTGTTTGGTTCTTCTTTCACTTTGTATTTATAGTGCTCACTTTGGTTTGATGGACAATCATGGAAATTGGAAGAGTTTTGTACATTGTAACTAAATATAGGGACTTTCTACATGAGCCTAATCAAATTATGACAAGGAGGCCATCTTTGGATATAAGTTTGAAATTTGGTCATATGGCACCGCTCTAGAGTCAACTTTGTTCCATTGCTTTTTAATTTATAGTCTTCTTTAATCGTGTATGCGTCTTATATATAAACAATGAGTTTCGATGCTCTGATACAGGATTTCTTCCCTCAGTTTCTTGATTTTCAAATTCCCAGCAGAGCCAAGAAACACCTCTCCGCTCAGGTAATTAAATTTACTACTCCATTTACTTTAATATATGCTAATAGCTTTGCTAGAAATCTAGAAGTTATAGATAGTTATGTGAGTTCAAATGTTTATGATGTGGTAAGATCTGCTCGGCTGGTGATGGGTATTCTACTTGTAATTCTGCAGATGCATAGACTTGTAGGCATGATCTATTTTTTTTACTTAAATCGTTGTCTTTCTCTTAATTGCCTAATTTTGCTTTTTGTGGCTTCTTTCATATGGTAAAGGATTTTAGTCATTTTGCTTTTGTGGCTTCTAAAATTTGTTTCTCTCGATCTTATAGGTTGTATTTTAACGTTAAAAATATCAAGTCATATATGGACAAAAGTTGGATTGATTTGGGTAACTGGATTTCAAATGAGTATATGTCTGGGATTGACAACTTCCTCGACTTTGCATTCTCAAAAAAGTCTCTTGGTGCTAAAGATATATATTGTCCTTGTAAAAAATGCTCAAATCGTTACCAAAAAGACCGTGCAACCATGAAATCACATTTTATTGAAGTGGGATTTGAAACAGATTACAAGAATTGGACTAGGCATGAGAAAGAGTACATTTCGGCGTATAATAATGATATGACAACTGAAGATGGCATTGAAATTGACTTAGGCGTGCAAGATTGTATGAGACAAATGGTACATGAAGGGATGGGTATGCCGGAAAGTAACCAGCCAGGAATTGAAGAAATCGTACAATCAGATGCAGCCACCTCAAAGTTTCTTAGACTTTTGAGAGATGCTGATCAAGCCTTGTGGGAAGGGTGTGATAAGTTTACAGTACTCTCATTTATTGTAGAACTTATGCACTGAAAGGCTAATTATCGAGTGGCCGATAAAGGATTTACTTCTTTATTAAAGATTTTCATTAGGGCATTGCTTCAATCAGCAAAAGTGTCGAATTCCTATCGTGAGGCGTACAAGATGACTACAGATTTGGGTTTCAGTTATAAAACAAGGAACGCGTGCATTAATCATTGTATGTTGTTTCGAAATGAATTGAAAAACTTAGTAAATGTGAAATTTGTGGAGCCTCAAGATATAAGCAACAAGAAAAAGGGGATAGCAGTGAAGGTGCGAAAACAAGTGGCAAGAATAAACTTCCCAAGCAGGTAGCGATGAAGAAAGTATGGTATTTTCCCTTAAAGCCAAGGTTGCAAAGGTTATATTGGTCATCTAAGACCGCGACACTCATGAGATGGCATCTTTGAGAAAAGAATAGACGATGGTGTCTTTGAGACATCCTGAGACTCTCATGCTTGGAAGGGATTTGATGAACGTTATCCATTATTTTCAAGTGAAATTCGGAATGTTAGATTGGGATTATCATTTGACATATTTAATCCTTTCAGAACAATGACTATATCTCACAGTACTTGGTCGATTGTGCTTATGCCATACAATCTTCCACATTGGTTATGCATGAAAGAACCACATTTCTTCTTGTCGGTACTTACTCAAGGCCCAAAAGGGCCGGGCAACAAGATAGATGTGTATTTCCAACCGTTAATTGATGAGTTAAAGGAATTGTGGGAAGATGGTATATTAACTTATGATGCATCAAGGAACGAGTTGTTCACTTTACGAGCTTCACTATTATGGACAATAAATGACTTTCCTGCATATGAAATGTTGTCTGGATGGAGCACTAAAGGTGAATATGCTTGCCCTTGTTGCAATTATGAGACCTCGAAGCACGATGGTTGGAATATGGTGTCAAGTATTGTTATATTGGTCATCGACGCTTCTTGCCTAGGAGTCATGCTTTTCATAAGGATAAAGGCTCTTTTGATGGTACTCATGAAGTGAGAGATAAGCCCAAGTTATTGTTTGGAACAAAATTGCTTAAACAAGTTGAAAATATGGAAACAGAGTATAAAATAGAAGATGTTTTTAAAAAGAGGAAAAGAGAAGAGGGTAAGAAGCAACAAACCAAGTTAGAGAAAAGAAAGGTTCCTAAGTTGTGTCACAATTGGAAAAAGAGGAGTATCTTCTTTGAGTTGCCATATTGGGAAAATAATCATGTTCGTCATAATCTTGATGTTATGCACATTGAAAAAAATGTGTGTGATAATGTGCTACATACTCTATTAGGTACTGCAGGGAAATCAAGAAGAGACCTAAAAGAAATGAACATTCAGAAACCATTGCATCTACAAATACTTCCATCTCGCAAAGAAATTATGCCTCCGGCTCAGTTCACAATGAGTAAGAAGCATAAAGACACATTCTTAAAAGTTCTAAAGGGAGTCAAAGCCCCTGATGGCTACTCGTCAAACATATCTTGTTGTGTACATCTAGAGGAAAGAACTATTTGGGGTCTTAAGAGCCATGATAGTCATATTTTGCTCCAACAACTATGCGCTCTCGAGAAAATATTCCCACTAGCTTCCTTTGATTTTATGGAGCACTTGCCGATGTATTTAGCCGAGGAGGCCTTGCTAGCAGACCCAATACAATTTTGTTGGATGTATCCGGTAGAGAGGTACATCCATATTAAATTTATTTTAAAAAAAGTTAAATTCCTTTATACATCTGGTTTAGTATAAGTAAATATTTTTGTAGGTTTCTACTTACATTAAAATTATATGTTCGAAATCGAGCCCACCCTGAGTCCTCCATAGCTAATACAATTGTGGCTGAAGAATGCATGACTTTTTTACACAATATTAGGATGACATTGCGATAAAGTCCAATCGTCCTAGAAGAAATGATGATGAAGGTGACGAGTTAGGCCGATTTGTAGGAAAAGAGTAGGAAATTACCCTTGATTACATCACACGAGTACAAGCGCATAGATATGTGCTTTTCAATACTGAAGATGTCGAATAATACCTAGAGTAAGTCTGTAAGTGATTCCTTACTTGAGGCTTACATTCCTTATCTCTTTTATATTTTAAATTAATACTTAATTCATATTTCCAATATGCTCAGAATGCATCGTGCACATTTGAGGGAGACACTATCTCGTAATCAACGACATCTTATAAAGAAAGAACATAATGAAAACTTTGTTAGCTAGTTTAAAGATTGTATAAGTATGAAACCACTTTCATATGATACTTTCTTTATTGTTATAAATATTTTCTTATTAAATTTTGTTTTTTATAAAGGTATGCAAGACGAAAGATGCAGTGCCCGAAAGAATTAAAAGTCTTGCATTGGGTCCTCATGCGGATGTGAGGCGGTTTAAGTCTTACATAATAAATGGTTTTTGATATCGAGTGAAGGATGTCGATAGACAGAGGAAAACCCAAAATAGTGGAGTCATGCTAAATGCAAGTGTGACAAGTTTTGCAAGCCGAAAGGATAATAATCCCATTGTAGGTTAACTTCTATGGGGAGTTGATTGAGATCCTTAAAATTCGTTATAGCAACTTAATAAGATTTGTATTGTTTAAATGTGAGTGGGTTGATAACCGGACATGCAAGATGGAAGATGAGCAAAAATTTACTCTTGTAAACTTCAATCACAAGTTGTATAAGGATAATCGAGTTGGTGATGAACCATTCATATTAGCATCTCAAGCTGAGCAAGTTTGGTATGTTAAAGATCCTATAGAAAGTGATTGGAAAGTTGTGATGAGGATTACACCAAGAGATTGATGATAAACAAGTTTCAGATTCGATTCCACAACTGGTACCATTTTGCTCACAAGATCTGGATGAAAATGTTACTAACGAAGAAGCATCGTGGGTGCGAGAGGGAGTTGATGGGGTCGAGATTGAAACTACTACTATCAATGATGATGATGTTGATATGGCCAATAATGATGATGATTAGTTTGAGTATTATTTGTTTAGATCTAATTTGCTTACTATTACTAAGACAATGTTATGACTTATTTTCGTGTTTCAATTAAACTTGTTATTTTGTATGGTTGAATATTAATATTGTTACTTGTAATATGTATTTGTTTGGATCTCATTTGCTTACTATGCAGTTTTACTCACATTTATGATTATGACTTCGTAATATGTATTTTTATGTTTCTTAAATTTTTTAGCTAGTTATGCCGCCAAAGAGAGACAAAGAGGTGATGGATCAAGGAAAGGAAGAGGCTTGGCCAAAAAAACAAAGAAATGGGGCAAAGAAAAGCTAAATGTTGAATTTAATGAATTTGGACAACCATGTGATGGTGAAAAGGCTCAACTATCTACTCAACTTGGGTATTTTGTGAGAAATGGAGATAATTTTCCATTAACTAAAGAAAGGTATGAGATGGATCAGACAGTTCTAGATAACATATGGAAAGATGTTCAAGTAAGTTGTAATCCATATTCCTTACATAAATCTCATGTTTACTTGATTATTTTTTTCTTGGATTTAGTTTTGTATTCTAGTAAGTAGTCAAAAGTCTTATGATTCTCTAACAATTGTTCTTTTTCTTTGTTGAATTGTATATAGGATAATACTAATGCACCTCTCGAGTATCAGAAAATATGCTTTGCAGCTCTCAATAAACAATGGAGAGATTGAAAATATTGGGTGAGACAATCATATAATATGTATGAAACAGATGAGGAGCGATTGACTAACAAACCTGATGAGTGTGTTATTTCAGATCAATGGGTTGAACTTGTTCGTACGTGGAGTTCAGAAAAGTCCAAGGTATATTTCAAATTAATCTCAATCTATTATCTTGAATGTTTTCTATGTTTCAAATTAATACTAATTAATACTATCTTTTTTTTTCAGGAAGTATCTAAAATAAACCAATTTAATCGATCCAAGCAATTGTGTCTTAATAGGACTGGAAAAAAGTCGCATAGTCAAATCAGAAAAGAGGTTTGTCATCGTTCAATTTAGTTCTCAGTTGTCAATTAATGCTTCTTTTGTATCGTATATAAATTAAGTTTTTTTTTGTCAAATGATTCTATTATAAATGGTAGAGAGAAGATGAGGGAAAACCTACTGATCGAGTAAGCATGTTTATGGCTACGCACACCGATAAAGATGGTCAGCATGCAGACCAAACCACCTCTCGTATGATCGTAAGTTAAAGTTTTAGCTTTTTCCGTTTCTAACTTCATTTTCATAATAATAATTGAAGTTAAAACAATTATATTGAACATGTTGTTTTTTGTTACAGTTAACGCTCAATGATGCAATTGAAGAACTACCAGAGGAGGATCAAAGCTCTCCAAGAAAGCGAGAAAAAATATTTACAGATATTATAGGAAAGGATAGCCATGGGAGAGTGTGTTGTATAGGACAAGGTCTTACCAAATCTATGGTGTTTGGTAAAGCATCAACATCTCAAAGTGTTTCTGCAGTCCGTGCTGAATTTGAGGAGAAGATCTTATCCATGGAAGCTAAATTTTCAAGGCGTCAAAAGGCCCAACAAGCTGAATTTTCAAAGCAATTAAACGCTCAACAAAAACTGCTAGAAGATTTGCAACGTAGTGTTATGCAACTACAAGGAAATGGCAGTAATGGGCAGTGGTATGTGAGAACACTACTCTAATTTTTTTGATATATTCTTGTTTAATTGGATTTTAGTTTACTTCATCTCTAAAGAGTAGTCTTACTGCTCAAAGATATACTTGCATTATGTATTCTTAGCTACTCAATGCACTATTTTGATTTCTGTATATTCAGATCTGCAGCCTTGATTAGACTATGGACTTGTCAACTTTAACCTTTTGCAGCAAGCCTGCCTGTTCCCCTCCTGTAATTTCTCTATCCTAAACACTCCTATGTGTGTGTGCGCACACATGTGTAGGATAATTGGATATATCTGCATTACGAATGTTTTCTATTTTTAATTTATGACGCATTGGCCTCAAAGTAAATACTGTTGTTAGAACAAAATGTTGACTTAGAAATAGTTGTTCATGTGATACGAACTGCTCACGAGCTGGGTATACCTTATTTTGCAGTTTATTCAACAATAGATAAGGATGCACTTCATGTGAAACTGGCTGATGAAGCTATCTGCATTGGTGTAGCTCCTAGTAATCAATCGTGAGTGTGAATTGCTTCTTCTTCATTATCAATCCATATGCTTCTTTGTTTACCTGGTTTTGCTTTGCCTTAGCATGATTATTAAGTGTCCACGGGTTATGTGGAATATTATGCATCTAATAGTCAAAAACACATTGTTTCCGCTATTGGAGAAGTAGAGACCAACAAAGGGTGGTTCATTCGGGTTCTCTCAGTTTTAGCCAGATGCGGATTTCTTGGGTTCCCTTTCAGTTAATCTAAGATTTTGACAATTTGCATGTTTCATGGTTAGAGGATTTTAGCTTGTTTCTGTTTGCTTTTCTCATCCATCTTGTAATCTGGCTGTCATATGGAAGATCTTCATATGAAATCAAATATAATCTTTTTTTCCAGATAACATGGAAAACATCAAGGGGTTATCATGCCTGAAACAATTATAAAGAGAGTGGTATTTTAGTTCTTGCTTAATTAATCCATATGAACATGCAACATAATTTTGTAGGGCCAGTAGCCTAACTTGACCACATCCTCTACCCATATATTTGTGGCATTTTGATGACAATACACATTTATTTCTGAAGTATACATTTCTACTCAGTATTGTCTTCATTTAGTTGTCACTGCATCCCAATACAGTAGCCTAACTTGACCATATCCTCTACCCAGATAACATGGAAAACATCAAGGGTTTTCAGTGCTTGATTCATTATGTAGATGTATCAAACTAAGTCTACTCAATTTGATTGCAAGTGAAGAAGACATTAAACAATGATGGTTTTGTTTTTTGGCTGCTCATTTATTTTGCTCTTGTGTTTGTATGTGTAGATGAAGGTTTTGCTTCATGATCCCAGCTGGAATTACTGCTTTGAGGTCATGAAGTTTTCACTTTTGCTGATATTTTTGTTTTATCGAGAAATTGATGTATAGATCATTGATCATTTTGTGTAGATTTAAGTTTGGGTGTAGAGCTACATTGTAAAAGGGAGGCTCAAGCTTTAGCTTTTGTTATCTAAGGTTGCATTTGGGTTATTATACATGGTGTTAAAACAATGTGTATTTACATTTAGAAAATGCTTTGATTGTCGTAAAGTGCATTTTTATTAACAGATTTTACAGATTTGGAATGATATTTAAATCTGGCATTTGGCTGATTCAGGGAGTGCTCGGCCGAGCAGGGATTAAAACTCGGTCGAGCGAAGCCTAGTTATTTACGGTTACCATATATCCACTGTAATTGTATGCAAGTGCTCGACTGAGCATACTTAAGGACTCGATCGAGGGATTTTTGGGAAGCTAATGCATAAGCATGCTCGGACGAGTCATATAGGTGCTCGGCCTAATCATATACGACGGCCTACACATCTGCCGTAATTGTATTTCATTATATACGGCGGCTCTACATCCGCCGTAATTGTGTTTAATTATATACGGCGGCCTCTCTATCCGCCGTATTTGTATTTACGGCGGTAATATTCGCCATAAATACAAATACAGAGCTACCAAATGAGGTGCCAAATAAACCATCGAGCAACCGCCGTATATAGCATTTACGGCTGCCCCGCCTACTATTTACGATAGCCTACAGCCGCCGTAAATAGTGTACTTTCTTATAGTGCTACCATCGCTTAATGATGTCCAAGGATCAATCAAAATGAGGCAAAGTTACCATTCAGGAGTGGATGAACTCTTGGTATCGAGGATCCGTTAAGTACTCTCGTTCCACTAGGAAGAACATGAAAAAAGGTATTAGTGCTGATCCTGTTGATACTCCGTCTGGCGACATTCCAGATGCCAGAGATTGGACTAGTGATATCCATGGTGCTTTCTCTGATGTTAATTTTGATGATGATAACAAATTTGAGACTTATCTCACAACATTTCTTTCATGTTGGCTATGTGCTTTCGTTCTTCCAGTTAGGGATATGCCGAATATACGTACGGGAACTTTCCAAATGGATAGTAGGATGACTAAGGGGACCCCTATTAGTTTAGCCATGCCAGTGTTAGCGAGCATTTATCGTGGCTTAAGTGGGAATCAAGCCTCTTCTGAGCCTGGCAAGAACACCGTCGGTTTCCCATCACATTATGTCAACGCATGGATTGTTCAATATTTTGGCACTCACCGATCTTCCAAAGTATTCTGTTATCGATGTCCTATGACCATGTATTCTAGAAGGGATAATGCATACTCGTTTGACGATATGGAAGCCCGGAAGTTGATTATGCTTGCACGCAAATTTGCATGGAATTCATCGACTGTACATTTAAAACGTGAAGAGGAATTCATTGATAGTCATGCTTTGAATTTATCCGAATTTGGTTATTTTGTCAGCCTTCGATCGAGCTATCTTGTTTTAATATGTGAAGACTTGTATGTAGTACAACACTATAGCCCCCATCGATTTGGCAGGAAGTTTGGTTTTTGCCAAGATTTTCCTAGTGAGCATCGAATAGAAATTCCCCTAGCTACTTTGGAAAATTTGTATTTTCTCCAAATTGCAATGGTGAGGCGTGAGACAAAACATGTCGTGACTGTTCCATCTTATGCTTCTGACTTCGGCGCTCGTGTCACCAAACGCTATGTTACCTAGTGGTCCCAGCTTTATGATGAGTATTTTGAGAGAGAACTTGAAGTTTTAGCAATTTTGTCCTCGCCGATCACATTAGAACTAGAGCCTCGACTTTGTGAAGAGAACTTGGCATCAAAGAACGGGATGACCAGAAAGAGATCACTTGAAGAAGACACGCAGAACAAAGCTCAAACTACCCACCTCTGCAAGAAAATAGCTTCTCCTAACTAATTACTATTGCCGATTAGCCAGGACCCGAATCATGTGCAATCGCTGCCCCCATAAACGAACCACTTGTTGATGCTACTCGTAACCTTGATGTAGAGGCTAGCGAAGGCAATGGGTTAGTTCATCGTAGGAGACGTTTGGTGATAAAGGGTCCTGTTGCTGCTAATCCAACTAATCAGGTGAATGTAGATGAGGAAGGTACTGCTGATAGTGATCGTAACTGGAAGCATGTTGGTTCGCTATCCAACTTAGATAACATATTTGATCGTCTCATTAGTTCTTCACTTCCGATAGATGTCGATGGGGTAAGGGTCTCTTCATTTTGTTTTGAGAATTATGTATATACATTTTAATTTGTTTTAATTTAATTTTAATTTTATTTTTAATTATTATTTTTATTTTTTATATTGGTGGCCATACCATAGAGATCAATGAAGAAGATAGCCGAAGCTCTGTTGATGGCCCTTCCTCTTTTGACTTACTCATAAAAGGAGTTGATGCTGTCCCGTCTTCACGTGCATTGGAAGTGCTTCCTAAGCAACCACCATTTGAGAAGGTAGAGTGTGAAAAGAGATTGAGTTTGGTGCAAGGACAGAAAGATGCTATGATGCCTCCTGTATTTACCATTCCTCATGTGAATATATGAGTCGCTCCTTCTTTTAGTGTTCGTGATGTCAAATACCATGCTCAACGCCAAGCAGCCGCTGCTATGGGTGAAAGGATTGTCGGACAATTTACGAGGTCAACTCCCAAAGAACTTTTGCGTTCGAAGGATAAGTTTTCTTCTATTTCCTCACTGATTGAAGAAGAGTATGGTGTGGACCCTTCTCCTCTCAAGACTAGAGTTGATGCTTTTATAGTTCATGCTAAGTCGTTTCAAGATTTACATTCCCAACATTCTAGCAAGCTGACATCTTTTGCTCATGCTGAACAAATAGTTGATGTTGAGAAGGAGATAGAAAAAGATACGCTTTATGAGACGGAGCAGATCTCTCGCAGCACCACCCTTACTCAAGAACTCTCTTCAACGGAGTCTCGTCGTGCTATTTTGTTGAGTGAGCTCGAGCACTTGGATCATATGAGTAAAGAATTCTTGGTGTTATGCCATAGACTGATGATTATTATGACTGATTATCAATACCGTTATGTATCATCTTTACCATTTATTATAGAGAATGTTTATTTGGCTTATTATATGTTTGCATGTTTATTATAATAACCTGCGTCCCTAGTTATTATGAATAACTAGTATAAGTTGGTAATGGATAATCATGGAGATGATTATATGCATGTGATGCACATTACACTTATGGGTACTTGTTATAGAACAAGGTTCTGGACATGACCTACCTATGAGATTTATGACATGGTCTATAGTCATATATATCATGATTAAATCTCATGATAGTCGTGTCATTGGAATACTTTGTACCTGAGATTATCATCGTCTTCCACATGATGAACATCGTGTTTGATATGGTCTAACACTATCTTTAATAGAATAGTAATAAGGGCTATGTTGGCACGATTGGATTCTTGTAGGGAAGAATGATAAGTCAAGATGGGATTTGTCCCTCTCGTTGAGAGAGATGTTTGTTTGGGCCCCTCGATGAATAGTATTGATGAAATGTGTGGCCACACTCAAGAGATTTGATAGAGATCAAATTCACTTGGATTATCAACATATTCGAAATCGAGAAATCATTGAACAAAATGAGATGACGAGGACCATGACTCATGTTCAATTTGACATCGTGGGCAAAGGGATTGTGACATTTGATCTATCAAGGAATCAAGCTTTGATGTTATATTAATTGGGTGGATATAATGGTTTGCTAGAAACCACCTATGTCTTGTGAGGTCGATGTTTCGACTCACTACCAACATAAATATAATTCCTAAATGGTCACACACAAAGAACGAATTTGAAATTGGCTGAAAATTGGAATTTTGGGAATTTTCACGACTCGTGACCAGGAGCACGAATCGTGCCCTAGGTCACGAATTGTGCCCTGGGTCACGACTCGTGACAAGGATCACGACTCTTGCCCTTTTACCAGTAAGACTGCGTTTAAGGCAATTCGTGAAAACTGGGCATTCTGGGATTGGGGACGACTCGTGCCCTCAGGCACGAGTCGTGCTTCTTCAATCAGTACGAGTGTAAAATAAAGAACGACTCGTGGGAACGAATGATTTTGCAAGGTCACAACTCGTTCCCTCAGGCACGACTTGTGCCAATGGCAGAATTAGTTTCGTACGATTTGTTCCTTGTTTGGTAAGGTTTTTGGCTTGGACAAGGATTCTCCCTAAGTGTTAGGGGTTCATAACAAGTATAAATACAATCCTTTTTCCAGCCACAAATAGATCTTTTAGAGTTTATGAAACACTAAAATTTTGATTTTGATTGAGAATCAAAAATCAAAGAAATCCCAAAATCAATTCCATATTTTAGCCATTGATTATTGAAAGGTGTTTCAATATTCAGAGGATCATCTAGTAATCCTACAAGAATTATTCTTGGTTCGTTCACGTGTGGATTACCATTATAGGGTGATTCCGTTAACACCTAAAGCTTGGAGATCGATTCATCACAAGGAAGACCAAGAGAAAATCAAAGGTTCGTCAACGATTCAAAAGCTTGAATCTACGATTCATTTTCGAAGATCAACAAATCGCATCAAGGTATGTAAAATTTATTTCATATGATTTCATCTCTTCATGCTAGACAGATTCAAGACTAGGGTTTTGTTGTTTTATAAAGTTCTTCCACTGCATTTGTAATCCCAAAACCCAACAGTGGTATCAGAGTCGTGTTTATCATGATTATGATTGAAATTAGCATGCTATATTTAATTTGATTAAATGCTTTACATGCTATATGAAATAGATCCATGATTTTATTTGTGTTGTTTTGAGAAAACAATTATATGTAATTGTTTCACCCTAAAATTTTCACTCAGCATGTTCTACATCTTGGTCATCCATCCTGAGGTAACACCTTGACTTACATCTTGGACTAACGCCTTGAAATTATTTGTTGTATATTTTCTATTTTTCAGGAACAGAATTATGGATAAATAACTTACTCTTGTGACCGTTTGGACTTGGTCAAACGATGACATAACAACTCCATTTATCAACCAAAGGGATAACGGCTGATCATCATCAACAAATGGCGAGATTCTAGGCGGAATATGAGGAACGACATTCAAGTTGTTGTTTTCGGTTACATTCATGTATATATATTATCTCTAGAACGCACATGTATTCACGTTACACACTCTCTTCTACTCTCATACTGCACTTTGTACTCTCGCAAGCTACTAAATTAAATAACATTTTTTGGTTAAGGTAGGCTTTTCCTAAAGCCTCCCGAGGTTTTTCCTTACGAACGATTGTTCAAAGGTTTCCTCGTTACATCCTCGTGTTCATCTTGGTTTGTGAATTATATTCCATTTGTGCCCAAACATCCTTGATAGATAAATTTAATTGTTGAAATTTGTCCAAAACAGTAATATACCATGATTGTGATTAATAATTGATTAATAAAGATTAGTCTTTTACATGGGTTATTGATCTGTTTAATATGATTAAAGTAGATTAGTAATTTCTCAAAATTGAATCAAAATGTTTGTTTGAAATTTTGTGAAGTTCTATGTTCATGATTATGTACACATAAGTTTCATGTTACAACCATGCGATGTTTGTTGTTATGTGTAAAACCTTCTAAATGTTTAAGTTTTATGCCACCCCTTGATTAGAACACTTGTAAAATTTTAGGGTATTTTGATGTAGTTTCGACTCAGTTGGGTGCATCATTATATCTTACTTTGTGATCAAGATGAGATAACGGTTGATGTAGTTTTGACTCAGTTAGGTGCATCATTCCGTGTCTCATACGTTTGAAAAAGGTTTTAACTTAATTGATGTTTTCAAATGAGATTTGACCCAATGCATAGATGAGATTAAAATATGTGACATATGATGTCTAGAATCTCATAAAATATCTAGGAGTCATATATGATATTATTGATGTTATCTATCTAAATAGCTTGATTTTGGGCATTGACTCAGTTAAACCAAAATCAAGTGAAATATGGATCTTAGCCCACTATAATTATATGATACATGTTTGCATTTGAAGGTGTATAATTTAGTGGGAATATTTGTGAAATACATTATTTATCTCTTAGATGGTAAATGAATTGATACTTGTATGTATATCTTATTCTAGAAATGTCATTACACAATGAATTGCGATCCGTCTTTATGAAGGACAAGCTCGAAAAGAACGATACAGTCTATTCTGATTGGATCAGAAGCTTAAGAATTGTTCTTTGGCAAATTGTACGTTCTTGACGAACTCATTCCTGCTAAACTCACTGCAAATGTTGCAAGGGCAGATAAGGAGCAACATTAGAAACATGTTAATGATTCTAATGATATTGTTTGCCTTATACCTGCCACCATGTGCAAAGGCTCTTATGAAGGACCTTGAACACATGATAACTACATTTGACCTAGCACAGCGCACAAAGAAAATGTTCCAAGTGCAGGCTAGGCAAGAGAGGTATGATGTGGTAAAGGCTCTTAATGCATGAAAGATTCAAGAGGAGCAATACGCAAATGTGTTAATGGTTTACACGAGAAAGGGGTTCAGTAAAGAAGGTAAAGCAAAGGTTGCTAAACCTAGGGCAAAAGTTGTCAATGCTGGGGAGGCAACTCCCAAAGTGTCTCAAAAGGATGCATTTTTGCTTCCATTAAAATGAGATTGGTCATTGGAAGCAAAGTTGCAAGGCTTATAAGGAAGGCCTAAAAGGTGAAGAAGGGCAATATGATTGCTACTACTTCAGATATCTATATGATAGATATTTTCCTTTCTACTTCTTGTTCATGGGTATTGGATACCGGATTGGATCCCATATTTGTCTAAATGTGTATGATATAAAGAATAGAAAGCTACTCAAAGAAGGTGAAGTGGACCTACGTATGGGGAATGGAGCAAGAGTTGCTGCATTAGCCGTAGGAACATATGATGTAACTTTACCTAGTGGACTAGTACTTGTTTTGAACAAGTGTTACTACGTTCCAGATTTGAGTAGTTTGAGTAGGAGTATTATTTCCATTTCTTGTATGGATGATGAAGGATATAATTTTCTTATTGAGAATAAGAAGTTTTATATTTATTTAAATGATATGCTTTATTGTATTGCAGATTCATTTAATGGCCTTTATATTTTTGATGTTGAAAAACAAAATAATATTGAAGATATCTATTATATAAATAAGAAATCTAAACCGAATAATATGAACAACACGTTCATATGGCATTGCCGGCTTGGTCAAATGAGAAACGTATATCTAAACTCCATTAACATGGACTTTTAGAATATTATGATTATGAATCATTTAAAGTACGTGAATCTTGTTTATTGGGTAAAATGACCAAACCACCCTTCACTAATAGTAGTGAACGCCAGTGACTTATTAGCCTTTACATATTGATGTATGTGGACCATTAAGCAGCATTGCTAGGGAAGGATTTCGGTATTTTATTACATTCTTTGATGACTTATCTAGATATGGCTATGTCTATCTGATGAAGTCCAAAAGTGAATTGTTTGAGATATTTAGAATATTTCAAAATGAAGTACAAAATCAACTTGGCAAAACTATTAAAGTACTTCGATCCGATCGAGGTGGTGAATATTTAAGCTAAGAGTTTGACAATCATCTCAAAACTGTGAAATTGTTTCAGAGTTGACCCGACCCGGAACACCACATTGTATGGTGTGT
This sequence comes from Adenophora triphylla var. japonica, assembly GCA_022495995.1. Lineage (NCBI taxonomy): Eukaryota > Viridiplantae > Streptophyta > Magnoliopsida > Asterales > Campanulaceae > Adenophora > Adenophora triphylla. The sequence goes on along the minus strand of JAFEMH010008220.1, from coordinate 17,128 downwards.
TTGAGAGGAGGAATTGAACCTTGTAGGACATGGTTCGTTCGATGATGAGTCAAGATGACCTTCCTATTTCCTTTTGAGGATATGCATTAGAGACTGCTGTGTTCACACTGAACAAAGTCCCTACTAAATCGGTTCCTAAGACCCCACATGAGATGTGGCATGGAAGAAAACCTTGTTTGTCTTTCATGATGATTTGGGGTTGCGAAGCTTATGTGAAGAGACTTGTCTCTGATAAGTTAGCACCTAAATCTGACAAGGTTATTTTCGTTGGTTACCCTAAGAAAACCAAAGGGTATTACTTTTACAACCACAATGAGAACAAAGTGTTTGTTGCTCAATATGATACTTTTCTTGAAAAATAGTTTCTCAATAAAGGAACTAGTGGGACCGGTTCAAGATCCACAAGTCCATCGTAGATCGGATAGGTTACGATCCGCACCCGAGAGATATGAATTTCTCGTATCGGAAAGTAATGAAGTGGAAGTCATTGAGAATGATGAACCTACTTCCTATCTAGAGGCGATGTCCACTTCTGATTCGGATAAATGGCTAGGAACCATGGAATCCGAATTACAATCCATGTCTGATAATCAAGTTTGGAACTTGATTGAGCCACCTGAAGGTGTAAAAACCATAGGGTGCAAGTGGGTCTTCAAGAAGAAGACTGACATGGATGGGAAGGTGCATACTTACAAGGCTAGGTTTGTAGCTAAGGGATATCGGCAGATTCATGGTGTGGACTATGATGAAACCTTTTCGCCTGTAGCCATGCTTAAGTTTGTTAGAATTTTAATTGCCATAGATATGTATTATAACTATGAGATATGGCAAATGGATGTCAAAACAGCTTTCCTAAATGGGAAGTTACTTGAGTATGTGTATATGACACAACCCGAAGGTTTTGTCGATCCAATAAATTCTAACAATGTGTGCAAGTTGCAAAGATCCATATATGGATTGAAGCAAGCTTCAAGGAGTTGGAATCTTCGTTTTGACAAAAAGATCAAAGAGTTTGGCTTTGTCAAGAACGAAGATGAACCTTATGTACGCATGAAATTCAGTGGGAGCATGGTATTATTTCTATTATTGTATGTCTATGATATCTTACTCATTGGAAACGATATTCCTGCACTTCAGACTAGCAAGTCTTGGTTAGGGAAATATTTTTCAATGAAAGATATGGGTGAAACCGCTTACATCCTTGGTATCAAGATCTATAGAGATAGATTTAAAAGGATAATTGGTTTGAGTCAAAGTACTTACATTGACAAGGTTCTTAGAAGATTCAAGATGGAAAATTCTAAGAGAGGCAACTTGCCAATGGGTCATGGTGTTACTCTTAGCAAGACTCAGTGTCCTAAGACAACTGGTGAGCGAAAGAGGATGAATGAGATTCCATACACTTCAGCTATTGGATCTACATGTACGCCATGATTTGTATTAGACCCGACGTCTCGTATGCTCTAAGCATGACGAGTCGATACCAATCTGATCCTGGTGAAAACCATTGGATGGCAGTCAAGACAATCCTTATGTACTTAAGAAGGACTAAGGATGCGTTCTTGATCTTTAGAGGGATGGAAGATGATATTGTTGTAAGAGGTTACACAGTTGGAAGCTTCTAACCCGACAAAGATGATTTCCGATCGCAGTCAGGATTTATGTTTATGCTTAACGGAGGTGCAATATGATGGAAGAGTTCCAAGCAGAGTACTATTGCCGATTCTACAACTGAGGCCGAATATATAGCGGCATCCGATCCAGCTAAGGAGACAGTTTGGATCAAAAAGTTCATTAGTGATCTGGAAGTTGTTCCAAGTATCACTAATCCCATGAAACTTTATTGTGACAATAATGGTGCCATTGCGCAAACAAAGGAACCAAGGTCACATCAGCTATCCAAATATATACTTAGACGTCTCCATATCATTCGAGATTTCATTGATAGGGGAGACATTAAGATATGCAAAGTATCAACCGATGATAACATTGGGATCCGCTTACAAAGCCACTCGCACAAGCAGAAGCATGATAGTCATGTTAGGTCCATGGGTATACGATACCCAGGAGATTGGGCCTCGTGCAAGTGGGGGATTGTTGGTGTTATGCCCTAGGCTGATGATTATTATGACTGATTATCAATACCGTTATGTATCATCTTTACCATTTATTATAGAGAATGTTTATTTGACTTATTATATGTTTGCATGTTTATTATAATAACCTGCGTCCCTACTTATTGTGAATAACTAGTATACGTTGGTAATGGATAATCATGGAGATGATTATATGCATGTGATACACATCACACTTATGGGTACTTGTTAGAGAACAAGGTACTGGACATGACCTACCTATGAGATTTATGACATGGTGTATAGTCATATATGTCATGATTAAATCTCATGATAGTCGTGTCATTGGAATCCTTTATATCTGCTGAGATTATCATCATCTTCCACACGATGAACATCGTGTTTGATGTGGTCTAACACTATCTTTAATAGGATAGCAATAAGGGCTATGCTGGCACGATTGGATTCTTGTATGGAAGAATGATAAGTCAAGATGGGATTTGTCCCTCTCGTTGAGAGAGATATTTGTTTGGGCCCCTCGATGAATAGTATTGATGAAATGTGTGGCCACACTCAAGAGATTTGATAGAGATCAAATGCACTTGGATTATCAACATATTCGGAATCGAGAAAGCATTGAACAAAATGAGTTGACGAGGACCATGACTCATGTTCAATTTGACATCGTGGGCAAAGGGATTGTGACATTTGATCTATCAAGGAATCAAGCTTTGATATTATATTAATTGGGTGGATATAATGGTTTGCTAGAAACCACTTATGTCTTGTGAGGTCGATGTTTCGACTCACTACCAACATAAATATAATTCCTAAAGGGTCACACACAAAGAACGAATTTGAAATTGGTTGAAAATTGGAATTTTGGGAATTGTCACGACTCGTGACTAGGAGCACGACTCGTGCCCTGGGTCACGACTTGTGACAAGGATCACGACTCTTGCCCTTTTACCAGTAAGACTGCGTTTAAGGCAATTCGTGGCCCAGGCGTGCAGGATTGGGGACGACTCGTGCCCTCAGGCACGAGTCGTGCTTCTTCAATCAGTACGAGTGTAAAATAAAGAACGACTCGTGGGAACGAATGATTTTCCAAGGGCACGACTCGTTCCCTCAGGCACGACTCCTGCCAGGTAGAATTAGTTCCGTACGATCTGTTCCTTGTTTGGTAAGGTTTTTGGCTTGGACAAGGATTCTCCCTAAGTGTTAGGGATTTATAACAAGTATAAATGCAATCCTTTTTTCAGCGACAAATAGATCTTTTAGAGTTTATGAAACACTAAAATTTTTATTTTGATTGAGAATCAAAAATCAAAGAAATCCCAAAATCAATTCCATATTTTGGCCATTGATTAATGAAAGGTGTTTCAATATTGGAGGATCATCTAGCAATCCTACAACACTACTAGAAACAGGGCATTTACCGACGGAATTTTACCGACGGAAAAAAACCATTTACCGACGGAATTTAAATTTTATTTGCCGGGAATTTTTTTTTTTAAATTTTCGTTTCGTCCGTCGGTAACCCTTAAATGTCCGTCGGTACTACCGACGGACTGAGTCCGTCGGTAGTACTGACGGAATAGTCCGTCGGTAAGAAGCCCTATAAATTAAACCCTACCCCCCTTTCCGGCCACTTACGCTTCAAAATCAAAATCGCCCATCTCTCTCCGCGCTGTTCCCCCGTGACACTCAGACGTCTTCGCCGTTTCCAACCAGTTTCTTTCTCTCGCCGTCACCTTCCCCATTTCGCCATCGCCGTCACCTGGGTTAGTTATCTCTCTCTCTCTCTCTCTCTCTCTCTCTCTCTCTCTCTCTCTCTCTCTCTCTCTCTCTCTCGCGCTCTCTCTCTCTCTCATCAATTATGTGAAGGCAGTAAATTATGCGGTTCTCCTCGTCGAATTCAGTTAACTCCTCATCGCTTGAGTAATCGGTTCTCTCTCTCTTTCTCTGTTCCCCCAAACAGGTGCAACGAATTTTGGCTCCAAATAATCTCATCTTCTTTGGTAACCAATATTGATCCCATCCAGTTTTGATTACTTTGATTTGCCGCACTATTGAAGAATGTTGAAATGTCTTTAACATGTTTCAATTAAATTATATCCGCACAATTTTGCAGTAAACATAGGAGCCCTAGTTTCGTTCAATTTGTCTCTCCTCTCTTGTCTGTGAGTGTTATTTTCTTTCAATTTACAAGTTAGCTAGTTGAGGAAGTACTAAATTTAGTTGGTATTGTTTTTTTTAAGGTACTTTTAAAAAAGAATAAAATCTACAGAGTTGGTATTGTTTCATGAAAACTTATATTCGATGATTGCAAATTATCTTACTCCCTTTGTCCCCTAAACGAGTTCTCATTTTTATTTTTCTCCAAAACGAGTTTCCATTTTTAAGGAAGTTACTAAAATTTTTTTTAACAAATACTATCATCTTCCATTGTGCACTTGCATAGATTATGTTCATTCTAAGAGATGGGTTAGAACGAACAAAGATTATGTTCATTCTATGGAGTCTCTAGTCAATGTAAGACCTCTCAATTACTATTAATTTCAATACCTCCTTTCATAATTCATCAATCAGCTGTATGTGTGTGTTTCATCAATCAGCTGTATATATGTGTATGTGTGTGTTTACCTGAGTGTTGTATTTGGTGTTTTTTTTCCTGTTAGTGTTGCTTTTTCTTATTATGCTTAAATATATGTCTTGGACCATTACTATTTTTTCCAATTTCTAGATAATACTCTTCGAATTTCAGTGGCCATCTTCCTGCTATATTGCATTGTTTTGTTTTGGCTATATCATCCTCTTTGGAACTTCAATACCATATTTGGTCTTTCTTGATATATCAATCAGGCAACTGTTTACTCTTAATTTGTATTAGATGGCTTGTGTAAAGTCAAAGGGGGAGGGGGTGTATGTCTCAATAATGTAACATATTCAGCCGTACACTACCTCACTGGTTCTAGATCCCATTTTGGGCCGATTGACGGCATCGCGAACGGTGATGTATGTCGCCTACGTTTGAGCGCCTGATATCAATCCTGGCACCCTAGATGCACCTTAGGTCGGATCACACTTTTTGATCAAGCAGTCAACTGTTTACTCTTAATTTGTATTAGATGGCTTGTGTAAAGTCAAAGGGGGAGGGAGGGAGGTGAATGTCTAAAATTAGGAAGACTTGGATGGAAGTATTGTTAAGGAATTAGACTCCTAATCATTGTCTAAAATTAGGAAGAAAACTCTTAGTGGCACTGCTTATAGGGTATTATGGTTGGTGGTTAACATCTTAAAATATAAACAAGATGAGAGCCTTTCTCACCCACACCTATCAAAATTCGTCCATCTTTGACCAAGAAAGATAGAGCAAATAAGTTCTCCACTGTTTGAGCATAGGATTTTCTATTTAATAAGAGTTTTTCCAGTTTCACTGTCCCTATTGTATCTCAGGATCTCAAACATCACAACCATGTTTGTGACAGTGTCTGTTTTCTCTTCACTGGTGTTATACTGTTACCTTGTTTTTACTTGTGACCGTATAACACCAGTGATGCAGCTGCAAACCGTCTAAACATGGGCTACATTATGTTTGAGATCCTTATATAGAAGAGGATAGTGAAGCTGGAAAAATCTTATTAAGCGAGAAAATCCTTTGCTCAAACGATCAGAACTGTTTGCTCTGTCTTTCTTGGTCTAAGATGAGATAGGGTTTTGATAGTTGTGGATGAGAACGACTCTCATCTTGTTTATAAACGTTAATTTAATTCATCATTGTAAAATTATATATTTTACAACAAAGAATTAATATTTAAAATTATTCAAAATATTAATAATTTAAAAAATATGATAGATGTGTGTGTTAATTCATTATTGTAAAATTATGCATTTTACGGTAATGAATAAAAATTAATGTTACGACGTGACGTTGTAACGGTTTAAACACAAAAGCTTAGATACCCGTTTAAGAATCTTTAACTTATCATGTTGAGGTCAACGTGTAGTCATCGATTCTTAAATTGTCCGTGTGGACAGTCTTAAAATGCACGATTATATGATTTTGTAAATATCATCATTATCTATTAAAATTGCTTGAATAGTCGATAGTTGAGATATTTCGGTTGCATTCCTATTGTTCTCTGAGTGTATACTAGACATGGTTGATTACACACTGTCGATTCTAATCGATAATGTTTGATTGACCTAGTCTACGTCGTGCACTTGGAGACCATGGGGTTATGCTGCCGAAATTTCTTGATTTTTGATTATAAAGCAAGTAGACAAAGTGATATTTGCAACTCATACGTGTATTTCGGGATGGGATAGAAGCCAACCCCAATTCTAAACCTAATGGACATGAATTGTCCTTTCATCCTAGGGAATGATATACTTTACAACAAAGAATTAAATATTAATATTTAAAATTATTCAAAATATTAATAATTTAAAAAAATGTGATAGATGTGTGCGATAGAAGCCAACCTCAATTCTAAACTGTTGCTTTTAAGTTTGTAATCCAAATTTAGGGAATTGTAATGTGTTAATTACATCTAAACTGTTAATATATTATGAAATGCAGGAGTTAATTATGTCTGGAGAAGATCGTAGTTGGATGGATAATCGTAGCAATCCCGGTAGAAGGGGTGTCAGACCTCAATTCTTAGAAGGTTTAGAACATTTTGTGGAGTTTGCTAGAGCGCATCCCAGTGTATGCGTGATGATAAGATTAGGTGTCCTTGTAAAAAGTGTAAGAATAAAAAATATCTGAGTGTTGGATGGGTAAAGAAACATGTTTCGGAGGCAGGGTTTATTGATGGTTACAAGGTATGGGTAGCGCACGGGGAGCGTTATGTGGTTGAAACAAGTGTTCGCAATCATCCTACTGTATCACGTGGTCCGCCAAGGGAACCTGAACATTTGATTGATGAAGAGGAGTCGTTTGTGGGTTTGGATGATATGGTTTGAAATGCGGCTGGCCCAGAGTTTGATTGGAACCCTAATCCAACAGAGGCACCAAATCCTATTGCAAAGAAGTTTATGGATTTAATGGACTCTGCAAATGAGAAAATTCATCCTTATGCAAAGGCTACAGTGTTAGAGCAAGTGACTGAGCTTCTAACTATCAAGGCTGATACAAATAAAGCATACTTACGATCGTATCATGTCATGAGGCACCAAATCCTGTTTGCATCCAGCTAATTTCTCGAATAGTGCATGGGAGCAGTGGGAAGCCTATTGGAATAGTGAAAAATTTATAAAAAAATCAGAAATAGCAAAGAATAATAGGAACTCACAAGAGGGGCGAGGGAGTGTGCACACTGGAGGATCGATTAACTTTAGCGAGACTTGGTCCCGAATGGTAAACTTACTTAATTTACTATCCGTTTGTAAATTAAGCAATACTCTATTTGATTCATATAATGTTATTATTTGATGAAATTTTAAAGTTTTAATTTTTTTATATGTTAAGCGAAAGAAACACGGAGATGATCAGGCTGATGCAGCTGCTGTGTTTATGGCTACACATACTGCGGAGGCTCCTGATGGCTCAGGGCTACAATGGGTTAACCCTTATTACCAGAGCCTTTATGTAAGTGTTAATAGTATTTTCTATTAGTAAATTATAAATTATTTAGTTAAAGAAATATTATTTTCTACCATAGTGTATAATGTTTTTTTCCCCAGGAAGAGTATGATAGGCGTGCTCGTGACGAGGCTATTGAAGAAGGAACTATGGAGCCTGAGAGCACCGAGCGACCCGCCTTTCGTGAAAAGATTTGGGCGGCCATTGTCCTCCGAGACAAGCAACCAAAGGGAGACCGCTTGCCTGGATTCGGAGGACATGGTGCTGGGTATTTTAACATGCCATTCTGCAGCCCTACTACGCAGTACTTTTCTTCTTCCTCCGGCAGTCAGCATGTGGATCAAGAGGCGTTCGATGATCGGGTTCAGTGAGAGGTTCAAAGGCAAGTGGAGCATATGAAGAGCCGAGATGCGAGCCAGTGCGGGCCAGTGCGGGACCAGTGCGGGCATTGGGTATGCATGTTTTAACCCTCCTATTTTGTATTAGATTTGATTGATACCATAACCTCCTGTCTATTTTAAGGACTGTAGGACCCTATATAATGAAGCTTAGACTTCAATTTTTAGCTAAGTCCATTTTATAGAATAGGTTAAAATTAGGCTTGAAGACTGGCACAAGACTCATTGGATTGGAGAGTTGCAGTTCAGCAGTTTCAAGAACCGCCCCTATGAACCGCACATGCAAACCGCATGAGGAACTCCTAGTTGAATCTGCTACTACAGTGCAACCGCTTGATGAACCGCACCTGTGCAGTGCATCTCCAACCGCTCTGTGCAACTCCCTGGTGTAACCAACCGCACCTCATGAACCGCTCTACACCAGATCGCATCCAATGATTGAAGACTTGAAGTGAACCACTTTTTTTACCGTTGGAATCCACGTCAGCAATATCAAAAGTCAACCACTAAATCTTGTCACGTGATTCAATGTCAGAGAAGATCTGCAAGGATCTTGAAACGGTGACAGGTGTCCTAACCTCATTGCTTGCATTTGGAGCTGATCGGCTTTATCTGCGGCGGTACATGTACCAAAGGACAAAAGTGGTTCTTGTGGACCAATGGGAAAGCATCAAGTCTTGTGCCTTAGCATTTGTATCCAACGGCTATATTTGAGATGCTTGGGTATAAATACCCCTAATCTTCACCATTTGAAGATTGCTTGAAAAAATTGAGAAGTGCTGTGTTCATAGAAATATTTCCCAGCCCAGAAATCAAGCCTTAACACATTCAAGAATCATTGTTCTCTACATCTCACAGATTTAAAGAGCCTTGATCTTGTTCTCACACACACACCTCACTTGTTTAATCACATAGATTAATCACTTGAGATACACTGGTTATAGTCTTAGGATTTGATCTTCATAGAATAGATTTTAGATTTGAGTATCAAACTTTGTATCTTGTAATCTCTCATACTCAATAGTAAAATCACTCTTGAAAATCCAAGACTAACCATCTTGGTAGTGGACGTACGTTTATCGATTGAACCACTCCAAATCACGTGTTCTTACTTTCTGCATTTATATTTCCTGTGATTACTAATTATTTATCTTTATCTTTGTTTGATCTTTATTTAGATATCCATTATTGTGAAATAGTGTTTGGAGTTAACATTATCAAAAATACACGTGTTTGTAAAACTGCAATTATCAAAACCGCACCACCAAAACCGCTTTACAAACCGCCTCTATCAAACCGCTTTGCAACTTAAATATTCCGCTGTGCATTTTACAAGTCTACTTGCAGTGTATTATCAACTGCAAGAGGTTTAGTAAGCATTAGAGGTTTAGTTTTTAAAAGAGGGCAAAAAATTTGTAACAACTATTCACCCTCCCCCCCCCTCTAGCTGTATTTTCACCCTTGTTGCTACCTTTGGGACCAACAAGTGGTATCAGAGCTAACACATTTTAAAACCACTATTTTTCAAGCTTAACTGCTTGTGTGCCGATTCAATATGGCAAACTCAAAGACAATGACAACTGTTAACTATTCACACATTCTAATCTTGGACGAAGACCACTTTGACATCTGGAAGTGCCGAATGCTTATTCATTTGGAAACTATAGATGAGATGTTGGTGGAGTGCGTAGTCAATGGGCCATGGATTCCAATGAAGGCCAACACTGATGCAACCACCAATCTTTGAAGCTCCGAGAGGTCAAAAAGCCAAAGAAGAGTGGTCGGATGAAGAGAAGAGATTGGTTGCCTTGGGCAATGAAGGCTAGGCACACGTCATTTACGGAACCCTCCTGTTTCAACTCTTCGAAAGTGATGTATCTCAAAACCGCATAAGCAGATGTGGGATGCCATAGAGAGCTACCTCGAAGGTGATGACGAATGCAAGGAAAGCAAATTATATCTTTGTTGAAAGATCCTACAACAACTTCAACAGAAAACAGCCCGAGCGAAACCTTGCGTGAAACCTACGATCGCTATGTTGAGGTAGTTAATGCTTGTAGATCTCTTGGCAAAACTTTAACCGATAAGGAAATCAATATGACTTTCCTCGGCTTTGCTTTAGGTTCTAGATGGGTAAATAAGGCTACCTCTCTAGAAGACTCAAAAGTTTTGAATACTTGGTCGTTAAGTAACTTGTATGCAAACCTTAGAGTCTATGAGCTTAGAATTAAATCATATTGAAGAGATTGAAGGGAAAACCAAATCGCTTTCTATGTACGTAGTGGAACAAGAGGAGAAACCATCTACATCCAATCAAAGCTGCAGATCCTTCCATATCAACCTCATCACTCATTGAGATGGATGATGATGATTTTGCCATGTTTGTAAAAAGATTTCAAAAGTTTAGAAAATCCTCAAAACCTTTTACAAAAACTTTTTCAAAAGGCAAACCTCCGGCAACATTTTCTAAAAATTTGGAGATACAAAGAAAAAGAGTGATCTAGTTTGCTACAATTGTAAGAAAACCTGGTCACTTTGCATACGAGTGTCCAGCGGCCCAAATACGAATACTTGAAAAAGAAAACCTCTCTGCGAAATTTTCTCGTCGCAAGGGAATGGTTCTTTGAGGAGGAAGAGAATTCCAAGGAATTAGCAACTTGGATTGAAAGCAGTTCGATGATGGAAGTGACGAAGAAACCGAAGAGATTAATCTACGCTTAGTTGCGGATGCTTCGATGAATCGGATTACGAGTCATTTGAGTTGCAAGATATGGAGGAAAAAGAGGTTTCGCAAAACTTCCAAATTTTAAGTTAGATGATGATGTCAAACTTACTCCTAGCGTTAAGATAGGAAATTGTTCGTATTCTCGTCCAATTTTCTCTTCTAAAAATGCTCCACCTTCAAAAGAAATTCCAAATAAGAAAGTTTTGAAAAAGGTGGTGGAAGAAGTTTCTCCTCGGAACACGAAAGGATGTTTTAAGGAAAGGTGAAATGGTGATCCATCAATTCTCTAATCTTAAGAAAGCCTTAAGCTTAGCTCATGATGAACTTAATGCATGTACAAGACGGAGAAAACGGATGATGAGGTCGAAATTTCAAATCTTAAGGACCAAATCAAAAAGATGACTCCTCTTGTTGATCAAAACCGCATCCTTGAAACTAAGGTTGCTGCAATTCAACTCCGGAATGATGACCTGGTCACCCAACTCAACGATCGTCAAAAAATTATTGATGGGTGGCTCAGAGTCAAAATCTTATGCGAGAACAAATCATAGATACCCAATTACCCAGGTAGGGTGCGAGGGTATAGGATTTGGATGCCGCCGGCCCCGAAAGAAGAAGTGTGCATCCCTGCAAGTGAAAAGGATGAGGAAATTTTGAAACTAACTAAAGAAATTCCTAAGGGAAGCATGCTAAAGGCAGGGTAAAGGACAACAAATTAATTATGTCTACCCAAAGGGAAGCAATATGGGAAGAACTCTCGAGATGAAGCGAAAGGATTACGAGAGTGTAGCTTCGAAGGAAATGGCATATGGAGTTGGCCGCATCCCTAAAACCACTTACGGTGGAACTAGAGATCTTGGCAACCGCAAGTGGTCGACCGCGCCTCTTCTTCGACCGCTCGACACTGCCTTCAAAAGCAATAAGAGCGCTCCCCAGGAAAATACGTGGTCAAACTAAAGCCGGTTCCACTTTGTTAAGCACGAAACCGCGCCTCCCAAACCGCATGCAACTCCTAAGAAGAGTAAGGAGTTAGTAAAACCTCATGATGCTTATAGCTTTTATAAATGTTCTGTGTGTGATGGTTTAGGTCACAAGCCTGCAGAATGCCTTTTACGGTTCACATCCAATGCGAGGAAGAGTAAACCTCCTACATCAAACGAGGTGTGGAGTCGTGAAGGGTTGCTAACTTCAGGACCCAAGGAATAAAGGGGGACCTCGTTCTTAATGTTTACATTTCAGGTCCTCTCCCGCTTCATGATAGGTCACTCCAAGAGGAAAATGAATGGTATCTTGACGGTGGTTTCAAGACATATATTTGGAGATAGATCATTACTAGAAGATGTCATTGAAGCAAGTGGTCCGTCTGTAACCTTTGGTGACAACAACAAAGGCAAGACCATTGGATATGGTGTTATAAGGAGAGGAAACCTAACTATTGAGAAGGTTTCTCTTGTTGAAGGACTCAAGCACAACCTCCTTTCAATTTCTCAATTCTGCGACAAAGGAATGCTTTGCAACTTCACGTCATCAAATTGCTTTATCCAAAGATAGCATTTCGGCGTCACCCTACTCACAGGGATTCGTAAGAGTAATATTTACATTATTGATCTAAATTCTACATGTAGTATTACTAATCTCTGTTTTGTAGCTAAAAATGTGAGCGAAAATAGTTGGCTTTGGCACAAGAGGTTGAGCCACTTGAACTTCAAGTATCTTGCAAAGATTGGTAGGGAAAACCTCGTTCGCGATTTGCCCAGTGGTGACCACCATCCGGAGAAATGCGGTGCATGCCGGCAGTAGCGATCCGCGTCGTCTTTCACCACAAGACCGCTCCATCAACTTCAAGATACTTACAAGCTTCACATAGATTTGTTTGGACAGTAACCCTTTGCCGGCATTGGAGGAAATAGATATACCTTAGTGGTGGTGGATGATTATTAAAGATATATGTGGGTTGAGATGATAATTTCCAAAGATGATTGCTATGATATTCTCACCGCACTTTTTAGACGGCTCCAAACTCAAAAAGAAGACGACATCGTTAGTGTTCGATCAGATAATGGAACAGAATTTAAGAACAACGGTGTTGCTCAGTATTGTGATGACCATGGGATTGATCACAATTTCTCAACTGCTGGTGTTCCACAACAAAATGGGGTTGTGGAAAGGAAGAATAGGACGTTGATTGAAATTTGGAAAAGACAATAATATGCGAAGCGAAGCTACCTCGGTATTTTTGGGCTGAAGCAATCAACACGGCATGCTTCACTCAGAACCGCTCCCTCATCAACAAAACCTATAATAAGACTCCATATGAGCTTTGGCGCGGAAGAACCCCCAACATTGCATTCTTCAAGATCTTTGGCTGCAAATGTTTTGTCCTCTACAACGGAAGAGAAAATAGAGGTAAATTCGGAGCCAAGGCCGATGAAGGTATGTTGTTGGGTATGCGAAACATTCAAAAGCTTTGCGTGTTTTCAATAAAACTAGTTTAAAGATAGTTGAGTCTGTCCATGTTACTTTTGATGAGCATTCTCTCCTTGAGCCACATTTGGCTCCAAATGTTGCGATGATTTTGTTGAGCATAATGAAATAGGTGAACCCTCTCAAGCACTTTGAACCTCAACCGCAAAATCTAGCACCCTCAAGGCTGAAATTCACTCAACCCGCAGATTTGAAACCGCACTGAAGTTCCTACTCGGATGCAACTCCAAGGGAAGATGAAGTTGAAAATTCCCCTATCCAGCTTATAGAACCTCTTCGTCAACTTACCTTCCATGACTTCGCTGAAGGATCTAACGACGTTCCAATTGAAGATCTTCAGCAAACCTCTGTCCAACCAGACTTACCCCCGGAGGTTCGTGAAGTCAGCAGTCACCCTCTCTCTAATGTGATTGGTGATCTGTTTTCCGGTGTTCAAACAAGGAGATCTAACTATGACGAGCATACTTCCTTGATTTCTCAAATTGAACCCAAGAAGATTGATGAAGCACTCCAAGATTCCAGTTGGGTCGTTGCTATGCAAGAAGAACTCAACCAGTTTAAAAGATGCAAGGTCTGGACTTTGGTGCCTAGACCTCAGGATCAAGGAGTGATAGGAACTAAGTGGGTATTTAGGAATAAGATGGATGAGAATGGAAGCATCACTAGGAATAAAGCAAGGTTGGTTGCACAAGGATATAGGCAAGAAGAAGGAATCGATTATGATGAAACCTTTGCTCCATTTGCAAGATTGGAAGCTATCAGAATCTTCTTAGCCTACGCCTCTTTCAAGCGCTTCAAGTTATATCAAATGGACGTGAAGAGTGCTTTCCTCAACGGTGAACTGCAAGAGACCGTGTATGTTGCCCAACCGCCTGGATTTGAAGACTCCAAATTTCTCAATCATGTCTACAAACTCCAGAAAGCTTTGTATGGACTTAAGCAAGCTCCAAGGGCATGGTATGAGACTCTTTCTAAATTTTTACTAGAAAAAGGTTTTAAACGCGGTAAAATCGATACAACTCTTTTTATTGCCAAATACAATGATCATACTTTACTTGTTCAAATATATGTTGATGATAACATTTTTGGTTCTATTAACGAGTTACTTTGTAAGCGTTTCGAAAAGCTAATGAAAAGCAAGTTTGAGATGAGCATGATGGGAGAATTAACTTTCTTCCTCGGGCTTCAAATCAAGCAATGCGAAGAAGGTATTTTTCTCAGCCAAGCCAAATACACCAAGGAGCTAATAAAGAAGTTTGGATTAGAAAATGCTAAAGCATATGATACTCCAATGGCCACCGGAAATAAGCTAAATAAAGATTTCAAAGGTAAGAAAGTTGATCAAACTTTATATCGAGGTATGATCGGCTCATTAATTTATTTAACTGCTAGTAGGCCCGATATCATGTTTAGTGTCTGTGTATATGCACGCTATCAAGCAGATCCTAGAGAAGCACATCTTATTGCAGTCAAGCGTATAATCCGCTATTTATATGGAACCACTAACCTTGGACTTTGGTATTCCAAAGATTCGAACTTTGCTCTTGTAGGTTATTCAGATGCAGATTATGCAGCTTGTACTATTGACAGGAAAAGCACTAGTGGTACTTGTCATTTCCTCGGGAATAGACTAGTTGCTTGGGCCAGCAAGAAGCAAGCATCAGTTTCAGTGTCAACCACGGAGAGTGAGTACATTCTTCTTTGGTAGTTGTTCTTTGTCAAATCCTCTGGATAAAGCAGCAATTGGTGGATTATGGAATTGAAGAAGGAAATTGCCCTATCATGTGCGACAACACTTCAACAATTTCAGTCTCCAACAACCCTGTCATGCATTCCAAGACCAAGCATATTGATATCAAGTATCATTTCCTCAAAGACCATGTGGAGAAGAGGAATATCCATTTAGAGTATGTGGGGACAGACAACCAGATTGCTGATATCCTCACCAAGGCTCTTGACTCCAAGAGGTTTTCCTTCCTCAGAGGAGAAATGGGTATGCTTGAACTTAAATGAATCCATTCTTTTTATTTGCTAACTTGTGTGTTAAGTATAGTTTCAATCCACCTTGTTGAACCGCGTGTTCCAAACCGCATACAGTCCAACCGCCCTGCAGCCAACCGCTTCATTCCAAACCGCGTGCTGCAGCTCAACCACTTGGACCTCAACCGCGTTTCAACTTGGAGTAATTTCTAATTTTTGCTTTCAGTTATTTATTTAAAAAAAAAACTGTTCAAATTCCTTTTATTTATTTTTAAGTCCTTATTTTTCTTTAAGGGTTTATTTGCAAATGTTTCCCCACGAAAATTTAAATTTTGAATGCATTTAATGCAAAGGAAACATTAGCATTTAATGGCCTTCATGTCAGCCGTCATTGGTTGATGTGTTGAAGCTGAAAGGGTGCAAGTTTGCAATGATTCACTGCGTTGGTGAGTAAAACTGTCCTTTCACCTGCCAAACCCTAAACCCTTTCCTATAAATAGAAGACATACCTTACCTTTTCAAACTTTACGAACTGTCTTCTCTGACCTTGTACCTTCAAGTGTCATTGTTTCACCAAACTCTTCTTCTCTCTCTCTCTTCGAAATCTGGTTAAAAAGCTTTAAGTTTTCTTCTTCAATGGCACCCAAACAACCTATCGAAGACATGGTATGATTTCTTAAACCTTAATCTTCTTAATATCTGCAAATCATACATATTTTCGTAATAAATCCGCCATTGATGAACTTCAAGGTTTCGAACTCCATAATCTGACTTTTGTTCATATAGGCTTCATTTCTTAATCATTTTGATTGAAATATGTTGGGTTTTGTTCGGAATCTTGCCTAGATTAAGATTATATACTTTGTTTCATGATCAATTCACATCTTGAGCACTGATTTTGAATTTTAAACTTTTTAAGTTTCGAAACCCATTTCTGTATTTTTGCATTTTCTGGGTGATTCTGAGTAAAGTAGAAATTTTTATTGTTATATTGTTAATCTACTGCTCAATGTGATCATTTTGACATGTTATTTGTTCATTTTGGTTAACTTTCTTCAAATATCTGTTCTTGATGTTATTCGTGTTCTTCATGCACTCATGTGACTGTTCATCTCCATTTTCAGATTTTTCCTTATGTTTTGGTTTAACCTAATTTTCAATCTTGTTTTCCATACTTAGAAAATTTCTGGAAATTTTGCCTATATGTTCCATGTTTGAACCGCATCTCTTCCAACCGCATACTATAATGAAACCGCATGTTTATTAACTACTTATTCTAAATGTTTCAACTGCATGCTCTTCATTATTGGAACCTCATGTTTTCACACTTGTAAACCGCATGCCATGTTTTTCAAAACCGCATATATACATCCTTTTGAAAACCGCATGCTGAAAATTACTTAAGTATTACTAAGTATATAGGCTGGAAACCAAACCCTTCCTCTCTAAGCACCGCTTGCAGTGTGGGATAACTTTGGATTACAATGCCACGTACTAAGTAAATACGCTTTTGTATTTCTCCTATCTGTTCTTCTACCTGTGTTCACAGTTTCCTTGAGGTTTGGAAATTATCATTTCCAAAACCGCACTATTGCCAACCGCATATTTGCACCAAACCGCTTGTGAACTGTGAGGTTATTAAGTAGTTCTAACTTGTGTGTTTTCTTTGTAGAATACCAAGTATTTTTTACCAGGTTGGGAGATAAATGAACCTGAACTGCGGTCTAATGTTCTTAGAAGAGAGTTGATAAGGAAGATGCAAGAATTTGGAATCCTTCCCCTCTTCAACAAACAGCAAACCTATACCATCCCTCTATTCATTGACCAATTCTACGCAACCGCAGTGTGTGGAGAGGACGAGAGCTATCGAGATGGA
>JAFEMH010008219.1:5000-56198 GCA_022495995.1 Adenophora triphylla var. japonica | reverse complement strand
GAGATATTTGCTAAATAAAAATTGTACAAGTTTATTATAGCATTTTATACCTTTTATGAATTATCATAAGAAATCTTGTAAAAAAAAATTGTTGCAAATTTAAATTTTCTTCTGGTTAGTCAGTAAAAATAACTTATAAAAGTGCACTAACTCCCTCTAAATATTTTCCAATTTATAGTGCCTTTTCAAAAAAAGAAATGTAAATGCATAGAATTATTAAAATGTTTAGTTAGTAGTATGATTAGTATTTTCTATTTCAATATTCATGATATAATTGTTGATAAAATGCTTTTATTATTTACTTGTTTAGTTAGTTAGTTCTTTAAAGTAAAAATTTATCCAAATAATGTTCTTCTTTTAAAAGACAATATTTGTAAAAAATAAGTGATCATAAGTTTTATAACTGACGTTAGTATTATGATTAGTATTTTCTATTTCAATATTTCATCGATATAATTACTTAATAAAATATTTATTATTATTAATTTATTTATTTAGTCCTTTTTAAAGTACAAATTTATCAAATAATATTCTTCTTTTAAATGACAATATTTGTAAAAAATGCATGATTCAAGTGATGTTAATGTCACTTCCTTTATAAACATTTTAAAACTTTGATACATGGTATTGATATTGAAAAATAAAGGTGAATATTTCATTAATAATTTTGTATTTTAATAAATTTTTCAATATGTACAATTCAATCTATATATCTCTATATATATAAAGGCTCAAGTGATCTAAACACCTTTTCCCTTCAAATATATATCAGAATTTGAAAAGTCATTTTCATTTCTTCCCAAGCATTTAATAATTACACTATTTTTAACCATAATTATTGCACTATTAAAAGGAGATATTTACTAAATAAAATTGTACAAGTTTTTTATTGCATTTTATACCTTTTATGAATTATCATAAGAAATCTTATAAAAAAAATTGTTGCAATTTTAAATTTTCTTCTAGTTAAGTCATTAAAAATAACTTATAAAAGTGCACTTACTCCCTCTAAATATTTTCCAATTTATAGTACTACTTCAAAAAAATGTAAATGCATAGAATTATAAAAATAACTTTTAGTTAGTAGTATGATTAGTATTTTCTATTTCAATATTAATGGGTATAATTACTTAATAAAATATTTTTATTATTTACTTATTTAGTTAAAGTTAGTTCTTAGCAATAGTACAAATTTATCAAATAATGCTTCTTTCTTTTCAAAAAGACAATATTTGTAAAAAATAGGTGATCATATGTTTTATAACAGAATGTTAGTAGTATGATTAGTATTTTCTATTTCAATATTCATGGGAATAATTACTTAATAAAATATTTTATTATTGGATATTTATTTATTTAGTTAGTTAGTTCTTTAAAGCAATACAAACTTATCAAATAATGTTCTTCTTTTTTTATAAGACAATATTTGTAAAAAATAGGTAAAAGATCAAGTGATGTTAATGTTAGCTTCCTTTATAAACATTTTAAAACTTTATGCTTGATACATGGTATTGATATTGAAAATAAAGGTGAATATTTCACTAATAATTTTGTATTTCTTAATAAATATTTCAATATGTACATAATTTACCTATATCTATATCTATATATGATATATAAAAGGCTCAAGTGATCTAAACACACCCTTTTCCCTCCATAACTATATCAAAATTTCAAAATATCACTGATTTCATTACGCTTTCCATACATTTAATAATTACACTATATTTTAACCAGGCTAATTATTACAAATTATTAAAGAGAGATATTTACTAAATAAAAATTGTACAAATTTATTATAGCATTTTATACCTTTTATGAATTATCATCAGAAATCTTGTAAACAAAATTATTGCAATTTAAATTTTCTTCTGTTTAGTCATTAAAAATAACTTATAAAAATGCACTTACTCCCTCTAAATATTTTCCAATTTATAGTGCAATTTAAATTTAGTTAGTTAGTTCTTTAAAGTATAAATTTAGCGAATACTGTTCTTCTTTTAAAATACAATATTTGTAAAAAAAAATTGTTGCAATTTAAATTTTCCAATTTATAGTGCTCTTTCAAAAAAATGTAAATGCATAGAATTATAAAAATAATTTTTAGTTAGTAGTATGATTAGTATTTTCTATTTCAATATTCATGGGTATAATTACTTAATAAAATATTTTTATTATAATAAAATATTTTTATTATTTACTTATTTAGTTAGTTAGTTCTTTAAAGTACAAATTTATCAAATAATGTTCTTCTTTTAAAAGACAATATTTGTAAAAAATAGGTGATCATAAGTTTTATAACACGTTAGTAGTATGATTAGTATTTTCTATTTCAATATTCATGGGTATAATTACTTAGTAAAATATTTTTATTATTTATTTATTTAGTTAGTTAGTTCTTTAATGTACAAATTTATCAAATAATGTTCTTCTATTAAAAGTCAATATTTGTAAAAAATAGGTGATCAAGTGATGTTAATGTCACTTCCTTTATAAACATTTTAAAACTTTGATACATGGTATTGATATTGAAAATAAAGGTGAATATTTCACTAATAATTTTGTATTTTAATAAATATTTCAATATGTACAATTCAATCGATATCTATATATCTATATATATATATAAAGGCTCAAGTGATCTAAACACCTTTTCCCTCCAAAACTATATCAGAATTTGAAAAGTCATTTTCATTACTTCCCATACATTTAATAATTACACTATTTTTAACCATAATTATTACACTATTAAAATGAGATATTTGCTAAATAAAAATTATAAAAGTTTATTATAGCATTTTATACCTTTTATGAATTATCATAAGTAATCTTGTAAAATAAAAATTGTTGCAATTTAAATTTTCTTCTGGTTAGTCATTAAAAATAACTTATAAAAGTGCACTAACTCCCTCTAAATATTTTCCAATTTATAGTGCTCTTTCAAAAAAAAATGTAAATGCATAGAATTTAAAATAACTTTTAGTTAGTAGTATGATTAGTATTTTCTATTTCAATATTCATGGGTATAATTACTTAATAAAATATTTTTATTATTTACTTATTTAGTTAGTTAGTTCTTTAAAGTAAAAATTTATCAAATAATGTTCTTCTTTTAAAAGACAATATTTGTAAAAAATAGGTGATCATAAGTTTTATAACACGTTAGTAGTATGATTAGTATTTTCTATTTCAATATTCATGGGTATAATTACTTAATAAAATATTTTTATTATTAATTTATTTATTTAGTTATTTCTTTAAAGTACAAATTTATCAAATAATATTCTTCTTTTAAATGACAATATTTGTAAAAAATAGGTGATCAAGTGATGTTAATGTCACTTCCTTTATAAACATTTTAAAACTTTGATACATGGTATTGATATTGAAAATAAAGGTGAATATTTCATTAATAATTTTGTATTTTAATAAATTTTTCAATATGTACAATTCAATCTATATCTATATATATATAAAGGCTCAAGTGATCTAAACACCTTTTCCCTCCAAATATATATCAGAATTTGAATAGTCATTTTCATTTATTCCCAAGCATTTAATAATTACACTATTTTTAACCATAATTATTGCACTATTAAAAGGAGATATTTACTAAATAAAATTGTACAAGTTTATTATTGCATTTTATACCTTTTATGAATTATCATAAGAAATCTTGTAAAAAAAATTGTTGCAATTTAAATTTTCTTCTAGTTAGTCATTAAAAATAACTTATAAAAGTGCACTTACTCCCTCTAAATATTTTCCAATTTATAGTGCTCTTTCAAAAAAAATGTAAATGCATAGAATTATAAAAATAACTTTTAGTTAGTAGTATGATTAGTATTTTCTATTTCAATATTAATGGGTATAATTACTTAATAAAATATTTTTATTATTTACTTATTTAGTTAGTTAGTTCTTTAAAGTACAAATTTATCAAATAATGCTCTTCTTTTAAAAGACAATATTTGTAAAAAATAGGTGATCATATGTTTTATAACACGTTAGTAGTATGATTAGTATTTTCTATTTCAATATTCATGGGAATAATTACTTAATAAAATATTTTTATTATTTATTTATTTAGTTAGTTAGTTCTTTAAAGTACAAATTTATCAAATAATGTTCTTCTTTTATAAGACAATATTTGTAAAAAATAGGTGATCAAGTGATGTTAATGTTGCTTCCTTTATAAACATTTTAAAACTTTGATACATGGTATTGATATTGAAAATAAAGGTGAATATTTCACTAATAATTTTGTATTTTAATAAATATTTCAATATGTACAATTTAATCTATATCTATATATATATATAAAGGCTCAAGTGATCTAAACACCTTTTCCCTCCATAACTATATCAGAATTTCAAAAATCATTTTCATTACTTTCCATACATTTAATAATTACACTATTTTTAACCATAATTATTACACTATTAAAGAGAGATATTTACTAAATAAAAATTGTACAAATTTATTATAGCATTTTATACCTTTTATGAATTATCATCAGAAATCTTGTAAATAAAATTATTGCAATTTAAATTTTCTTCTGTTTAGTCATTAAAAATAACTTATAAAAATGCACTTACTCCCTCTAAATATTTTCCAATTTATAGTGCTCTTTCAAAAAAATGTAAATGCATAGAATTATAAAAATAATTTTTAGTTAGTAGTATGATTAGTATTTTCTATTTCAATATTCATGGGTATAATTACTTAATAAAATATTTTTATTATAATAAAATATTTTTATTATTTACTTATTTAGTTAGTTAGTTCTTTAAAGTACAAATTTATCAAATAATGTTCTTCTTTTAAAAGACAATATTTGTAAAAAATAGGTGATCATATGTTTTATAACACGTTAGTAGTATGATTAGTATTTTCTATTTCAATATTCATGGGAATAATTACTTAGTAAAATATTTTTATTATTTATTTATTTAGTTAGTTAGTTCTTTAAATTACAAATTTATCAAATAATGTTCTTCTTTTAAAAGACAATATTTGTAAAAAATAGGTGATCAAGTGATGTTAATGTTGCTTCCTTTATAAACATTTTAAAACTTTGATACATGGTATTGATATTGAAAATAAAAGTGAATATTTCACTAATAATTTTGTATTTTAATAAATATTTCAATATGTAAAATTCAATCTATATCTATATATATATAAAGGCTCAAGTGATCTAAACACCTTTTCCCTCCATAACTATATCAGAATTTCAAAAATCATTTTCATTACTTCCCAAACATTTAATAATTACACTATTTTTAACCATAATTATTACACTATTAAAAAGAGATATTTGCTAAATAAAAATTGTACAACTTTATTATAGCATTTTATACCTTTTATGAATTATCATAAGAAATCTTGTAAAAAAAATTATTGCAATTTAAATTTTCTTCTGGTTAGTCATTAAAAATAACTTATAAAAGTGCACTTACTCCCTCTAAATATTTTCCAATTTATAGTGCTCTTTCAAAAAAAAAATGTAAATGCGTAGAATTATAAAAATAACTTTTAGTTAGTAGTATGATTAGTATTTTCTATTTCAATATTCATGGGTATAATTACTTAATAAAATATTTTTATTATTTATTTATTTAGTTAGTTAGTTCTTTAAAGTATAAATTTAGCGAATAATGTTCTTCTTTTAAAATACAATATTTGTAAAAAAATAGGTGATCAAGTGATGTTAATGTCACTTCCTTTATAAACATTTTAAAACTTTGATACATGGTATTGATATTAAAAATAAAGGTGAATATTTCACTAATAATTTTGTATTTTAATAAATATTTCAATATGTACAATTCAATCTATATGTATATATATATAAAGGCTCAAGTGATCTAAACACCTTTTCCCTCCATAACTATATCAGAATTTCAAAAATCATTCTCATTACTTCCCATACATTTAATAATTACACTATTTTTAACCATAATTATTACACTATTAAAGAGAGATATTTGCTAAATAAAAATTGTACAACTTTATTATAGCATTTTAAACCTTTTATGAATTATCATAAGAAATCTTGTAAAAAAAATTATTGCAATTTTAATTTTCTTCTGGTTAGTCATTAAAAATAACTTATAAAAGTGCACTAACTCCCTCTAAATATTTTCCAATTTATAGTGCTCTTTCAAAAAAAAAATGTAAATGCGTAGAATTATAAAAATAACTTTTAGTTAGTAGTATGATTAGTATTTTCTATTTCAATATTCATGGGTATAATTACTTAATAAAATATTTTTATTATTTATTTATTTAGTTAGTTAGTTCTTTAAAGTATAAATTTAGCGAATAATGTTCTTCTTTTAAAATACAATATTTGTTAAAAATAGGTGATCAAGTGAGGTTAATGTCACTTCCATTATAAACATTTTAAAACTTTGATACATGGTATTGATATTGAAAATAAAGGTGAATATTTCACTAATAATTTTGTATTTTAATAAATATTTCAATATGTACAATTCAATCAATATCTATATATATATAAATGCTCAAGTGATCTAAACACCTTTTCCCTTCAAAACTATATCATAATTTGAAAAGTCATTTTCATTACTTCCCATACATTTAATAATTACACTATTTTACCCATAACTATTACACTATTAAAAAGAGATATTTGCTAAATAAAAATTGTACAAGTTTATTATAGCATTTTATACCTTTTATGTATTATCATAAGAAATCTTGTAAAAAATAAATTATTGCAATTTAAATTTTTTTCTAGTAAGTCATTAAAAATAACTTATAAAAGTGCAATTAGTCCCTCTAAATATTTTCCAATTTATAGTGCTCTTTCAAAAAAAATTTAAATGCATAGAAGTATTAAAATAACTTTTAGTTAGAAGTATTATTTGTATTTTCTAGTAAGTCATTAAAAATAACTTATAAAAGTGCAATTAGTCCCTCTAATGTATGCAATGGTGTATACAAGACCGAACATTGCACATGCGGTGGGAGTAGTCAGCCGGTTCATGGGCAATCCAGGAATGCAACATTGGGAAGCGAATAATGTTCTTCTTTTAAAATACAATATTTGTAAAAAATAGGTGATCAAGTGATGTTAATGTCACTTCCTTTATAAACATTTTAAAACTTTGATACATGGTATTGATATTGAAAATAAAGGTGAATATTTCACTAATAATTTTATATTTTAATAAATATTTCAATATGTACAATTCAATAAATATCTATATTTATATATATATAAAGGCTCAAGTGATCTAAACACCTTTTCCCTCCAAAACTATATCAGAATTTGAAAAATCATTTTCATTACTTCTCATACATTTAATAATTACACTATTTTTAACCATAACTATTACACTATTAAAAAGAGATATTTGCTAAATAAAAATTGTACAAGTTTATTATAGCATTTTATACCTTTTATGAATTATTATAAGAAATCTTGTAAAAAAAAATTGTTGCAATTTACATTTTCTTCTGGTAAGTCATTAAAAATAACTTATAAAAGTGCAATTACTCCCTCTAAATATTTTCCAATTTATAGTGCTCTTTCAAAAAAAAAATGTAAATGTATAGAATTATTAAAATAACTTTTAGTTAGTAGTATGATTAGTATTTTCTATTTCAATATTCATGGGTATAATTACTTAATAAAATATTTTTATTATTTATTTATTTAGTTAGTTAGTTCTTTAAAGTATAAATTTAGCGAATAATGTTCTTCTTTTAAAATACAATATTTGTTAAAAATAGGTGATCAAGTGATGTTAATGTTGCTTCCTTTATAAACATTTTAAAACTTTGATACATGGTATTGATATTAAAAATAAAGGTGAATATTTCACTAATAATTTTGTATTTTAATAAATATTTCAATATGTACAATTCAATCTATATGTATATATATATAAAGGCTCAAGTGATCTAAACACCTTTTCCCTCCATAACTATATCAGAATTTCAAAAATCATTCTCATTACTTCCCATACATTTAATAATTACACTATTTTTAACCATAATTATTACACTATTAAAGAGAGATATTTGCTAAATAAAAATTGTACAACTTTATTATAGCATTTTAAACCTTTTATGAATTATCATAAGAAATCTTGTAAAAAAAATTATTGCAATTTTAATTTTCTTCTGGTTAGTCATTAAAAATAACTTATAAAAGTGCACTAACTCCCCCTAAATATTTTCCAATTTATAGTGCTCTTTCAGAAAAAAAAATGTAAATGCGTAGAATTATAAAATTAACTTTTAGTTAGTAGTATGATTAGTATTTTCTATTTCAATATTCATGGGTATAATTACTTAATAAAATATTTTTATTATTTATTTATATTAGTTAGTTAGTTCTTTAAAGTATAAATTTAGCGAATAATGTTCTTCTTTTAAAGTATGATTAGTATTTTCTATTTCAATATTCATGGGAATAATTACTTAATAAAATATTTTTATTATTTATTTATTTAGTTAGTTAGTTCTTTAAAGTACAAATTTATCAAATAATGTTCTTGTTTTATAAGACAATATTTGTAAAAATAGGTGATCAAGTGATGTTAATGTTGCTTCCTTTATAAACATTTTAAAACTTTGATACATGGTATTGATATTAAAAATAAAGGTTAATATTTCACTAATAATTTTGTATTTTAATAAATATTTCAATATGTACAATTCAATCTATATGTATATATATATAAAGGTTCAAGTGATCTAAACACCTTTTCCCTCCATAACTATATCAGAATTTCAAAAATCATTTTCATTACTTCCCATACATTTAATAATTACACTATTTTTAACCATAATTATTACACTATTAAAGAGAGATATTTGCTAAATAAAAATTGTACAACTTTATTATAGCATTTTAAACCTTTTATGAATTATCATAAGAAATCTTGTAAAAAAAATTATTGCAATTTTAATTTTCTTCTGGTTAGTCATTAAAAATAACTTATAAAAGTGCACTAACTCCCTCTAAATATTTTCCAATTTATAGTGCTCTTTCAAAAAAAAAATGTAAATGCGTAGAATTATAAAAATAACTTTTAGTTAGTAGTATGATTAGTATTTTCTATTTCAATATTCATGGGTATAATTACTTAATAAAATATTTTTATTATTTATTTATTTAGTTAGTTAGTTCTTTAAAGTATAAATTTAGCGAATAATGTTCTTCTTTTAAAATACAATATTTGTTAAAAATAGGTGATCAAGTGAGGTTAATGTCACTTCCATTATAAACATTTTAAAACTTTGATACATGGTATTGATATTGAAAATAAAGGTGAATATTTCACTAATAATTTTGTATTTTAATAAATATTTCAATGTGTACAATTCAATCAATATCTATATATATATAAAGACTCAAGTGATCTAAACACCTTTTTCCTTCAAAACTATATCATAATTTGAAAAGTCATTTTCATTACTTCCCAGACATTTAATAATTACACTATTTTAACCATAACTATTACACTATTAAAAAGAGATATTTGCTAAATAAAAATTGTACAAGTTTATTATAGCATTTTATACCTTTTATGAATTATCATAAGAAATCTTGTAAAAAATAAATTATTGCAATTTAAATTTTTTTCTAGTAAGTCATTAAAAATAACTTATAAAAGTGCAATTAGTCCCTCTAAATATTTTCCAATTTATAGTGCTCTTTCAAAAATAAATTTAATTGCATAGAATTATTAAAATAACTTTTAGTTAGTAGTATTATTAGTATTTTCTATTTCAATATTCATGGGTATAATTACTTAATAAAATATTTTTATTATTTACTTATTTAGTTAGTTAGTTCTTTAAAGTAAAAATTTATTAAATAATGTTCTTCATTTAAAAGACAATATTTGTAAAAAATAGGTGATCATAAGTATTATAACACGTTAGTAGTATGATTAGTATTTTCTATTTCAATATTCATGGGTATAATTACTTAATAAAATATTTTTATTATAATAAAATATTTTTATTATTTACTTATTTAGTTAGTTAGTTCTTTAAAGTACAAATTTATCAAATAATGTTCTTCTTTTAAAAGACAATATTTGTAAAAAATAGGTGATCATATGTTTTATAACACGTTAGTAGTATGATTAGTATTTTCTATTTAAATATTCATGGGAATAATTACTTAATAAAATATTTTTATTATTTATTTATTTAGTTAGTTAGTTCTTTAAATTACAAATTTATCAAATAATGTTCTTCTTTTAAAAGACAATATTTGTAAAAAATAGGTGATCAAGTGATTTTAATGTTGCTTCCTTTATAAACATTTTAAAACTTTGATACATGGTATTGATATTGAAAATAAAAGTTAATACTTCACTAATAATTTTGTATTTTAATAAATATTTCAATATGTACAATTCAATCTATATCTATATATATATAAAGGCTCAAGTGATCTAAACACCTTTTCCCTCCATAACTATATCAGAATTTCAAAAATCATTTTCATTACTTCCCAAACATTTAATAATTACACTATTTTTAACCATAATTATTACACTATTAAAAAGAGATATTTGCTAAATAAAAATTGTACAACTTTATTATAGCATTTTATACCTTTTATGAATTATCATAAGAAATCTTGTAAAAAAAATTGTTGCAATTCAAATTTTCTTCTGGTTAGTCATTAAAAATAACTTATAAAAGTGCACTTACTCCCTCTAAATATTTTCCAATTTATAGTGCTCTTTCAAAAAAAAAATGTAAATGCGTAGAATTATAAAAATAACTTTTAGTTAGTAGTATGATTCGTATTTTCTATTTCAATATTCATGGGTATAATTACTTAATAAAATATTTTTATTATTTATTTATTTAGTTAGTTAGTTCTTTAAAGTATAAATTTAGCGAATAATGTTCTTCTTTTAAAATACAATATTTGTAACAAATAGGTGATCAAGTGATGTTAATGTCACTTCCTTTATAAACATTTTAAAACTTTGATACATGGTATTGATATTGAAAATAAAGGTGAATATTTCACTAATAATTTTATATTTTAATAAATATTTCAATATGTACAATTCAATCAATATCTATATCTATATATCTATATATATATAAAGGCTCAAGTGATCTAAACACCTTTTCCCTCCAAAACTATATCAGAATTTGAAAAGTTATTTTCATTACTTCCCATACATTTAATA
Source organism: Adenophora triphylla var. japonica (assembly GCA_022495995.1). Lineage (NCBI taxonomy): Eukaryota > Viridiplantae > Streptophyta > Magnoliopsida > Asterales > Campanulaceae > Adenophora > Adenophora triphylla. Next base: position 44,994 of record JAFEMH010008219.1, on the reverse strand, counting down.
ATTACACTATTTTTAACCATAACTATTACACTATTAAAAAGAGATATTTGCTAAATAAAATTTGTACAAGTTTATTATAGCATTTTATACCTTTTATGAATTATCATAAGAAATCTTGTAAAAAAAATTGTTGCAATTTAAATTTTCTTCTGGTAAGTCATTAAAAATAACTTATAAAAGTGCAATTACTCCGTCTAAATATTTTCCAATTTATAGTGCTCTTTCAAAAAAATTGTAAATGCATAGAATTATTAAAATAACTTTTAGTTAGTAGTATGAATAGTATTTTCTATTTCAATATTCATGGTTATAATTACTTAATAAAATATTTTTATTATTTACTTATTTAGTTAGTTAGTTCTTTAAAGTAAAAATTTATCAAATAATGTTCTTCTTTTAAAAGACAATATTTAGGCCAATTTTCGGGTTCCTTTTGTCCATCTAGGGTTTGGTTGTATTCCTGGGCATATATTTAAGCAAAGTTCCGCCCCAAAACTCATTGTAACTTGATACAAAATATTATAGTGCAAGATCCTAGCTTGGTAGTGCCCCCAGACGTAGTCAAACATATTGGCGAACTGGGTTAACAATTTCTGTGTTCTTTCTGTGCTTTGATTTCTTGTGCTTTGTTTTGTGTGCTCTTATTGTTCTTGTGGGATTGCTTGGGCGGTGGAGGGCCATATCGACAACAATTTCCATCAACGATTCAACGACGACGAAGACGAAGACTTTCCAACCTCACTCTTCCTCTTCCTTCGTCCTCGTCCTCACCTCACGGCTCACCCTTCCTCCGCTTCACCCTTCCTCCGGCCTACTCTTCCTCGCCTCTCCAATTTTCTGCTTAATTTTCGAGCCCTTGATACTGTCGTCGACTCGCCGGTATGATCTGTGTTCTTTAATCTTACTCTAACTTATATCTTACTTGCTGCTTCTCTAATTTAAGCTATTTTTCTGAAATTTGAAGTTTGTTCTTCATTCATAACTATAATTTTTGGAATATTGGTTATCAATGGATAATGACAGTGTATGTTCTTCTTCATTCAGCTATTTTTCCAATTTTTTTTTTGAGATTCCGAATATTACAGTGTTCTTCTTCATTCATCTATTTTTCCAAATTTTTTTTTTTGAGAATTTCACAAGTTCCATATGCTATATTACACCTTTTATAGTCAATAACATGTGTATAATAGAAGTATAAATTATCTCATGAACTTGGTAATATACGGGGTATTTATTTGATTTTGTTTATACGCAGTTCAGTTTGTAAGAAAATGCTTCAGAATACCAGTCATTTTGATCTGTTCCTTCAGAGAATTTCACAAGTTTCATATGCTATATTACACCTTTTATAGTCAACAACAGGTGTATAATAGAAGTGAAATTTTCATTTTTTACCACTCTCTTTGGTTTATCACTTGGCTTATAGCAGTAGTACATCAGGACTTCAAGAAACTTGTCATTCATTCAATGCCATAATTCATTATTCATTCAGGTTTAATTTTTTGTGTAATGTAAATGCAATTGCAAATTCTAGATGGGCAAACTGAAATCTTTTAGTAACTGAAGTCTTATTACAGCTCTGAATACTCTTAACATCTCTGGCTTTCTGCTACTGACATCCATTGTATGCACTAATTATTTTGTGATAGAGAACTAGAGATTGATATTGAAACAAACAAGCATTTGTAGGCCCAGTAAACGAAATTCCCAGCGACATACTGACATGTTCTTGACTTCTTGTCTGTGTATGCCTGTCTGAAGTGAACATGTTTAGGTCGATTTCATTCAGCAGTCAATCATTCTAAAGGTTATTTACTTTGCCTCTGAATCAGATTTTAGATGCATTATGAATGTTGATTATTTTCTGCTGTTTGAATTTATTTTATTAATGAAATTTACATTGAATAGATGGATGGTTATTAATTAGAAAGAGGCCACTCCTCCATATAGATAGGTGGTAAGACACCTAATCCAAATTGTAAGTACAATATGTATGCTGTAGCAAAGAAAGGGTAACTTTTATCCTCCAATGTTCCAAAATATCATTTTAGTTTTATTTAACAAAGTATATCAGTATGAATGTTCAATATTGCTAGTGTGCTGTTATTTCTTGCTAAATGCTTCTCTTAGATCAGTCAGCAGTATGCTGTGTATGAGTATGTATTTTGATCTTGTAACAAAAAAATTGGGATTAAACCAGTTGATGCCTCTTTCTAACAATCAAGCCTTCTTTTCAGGTATTTGAAGTACTTGACCAAGAAATACTTGAAGAAGCACAATGAAAATGTGAAGAATGTTGTTTTGGATTGGACTTTGATTTTGTTTTGTTTGGTACTTTGATACAATTTATTTATGTAACCCGTTTACTAGGAAATTTGTCAAGCTTCCTGACACCCTTTTTGCATCTCCCGGCCCTTTTGGCTACTTTAGTACTTTGATACAGTTTATGTATGTTGGTACTTTGATTTTGTTTGGTGTGAATGTGATACACCTGCCTGAAACCGATGAGGCGATGAATACATGATTTTGTAATTTAAGTTTTAAAGTGGTTTTGTAATTTTAATATGTCTTTTACATAAATAGGTAACGTTTGGAGTTTGGACAGGTTTGTGGTTCGAACCGCAGTTCGGACCGCGATTTGAACCACTTAATGGAACCGCGGTTTGAGACCAAACCGAGGTGGTTTGGTTCGGTTTGAAATTTTTCATGGTTCGATTCGGTTTGGAATTTTTCCAAACCGAGTACTAGCGGTTTGGTCTCTAAATTTGTCAAAAACGAACCAAACCGACACCCCTACATTTTAGTTTCTCTTTGTAGAAAATTTTCATGGTTCGATTTGGTTTGGAATTTCTCCAAACCGATTACTAGCGGGTTGGTCTATAAATTTATCCAAATCGAACCATTTACACTCCTAGAGAGAATAATGATAGTATTTAGGGTCTACAGTTTAGTATTTGCCACTTTAACCCCTAATAGTTCCACATGAGCAACATCACTTGCCACATAGGAATATTGATGATGTTATCGTGCCAAATAGACAGATTTAACTGGCAGATGAACAGAAGACTGACAGAAGGGAGATATCAACAAAAAAAAATATTAGGTAAAGGAGAAACTCCGGAATAAAACGAAAAATTGATTATAAGTTAGTTACAAAATAGACAATTATTTCCACTTTACACCATTGTGAAAACGTAATGGTAAGAAATGAGAAAAAGATTTCAAGTTATAATTGTAAGAAAATATAAAATGAAGTAAACAAAAAATATAAATTGACTTAATTTATTACTCTTAATTGGGATATTACGACAATCCATGTGTTATAATCCAATATTAAAAAAATAGAAAATTTGATTAATAATTAATTTTTTTCCAATATTAGAGAAACGATGTGAGTCAAAATCAAAAATAATTTTTTTTTTTGAAATGCCTAATCGACTATAAACATTTCTAGCCGGCTGGTGGTAACGAAACCAAAACCTCTGCGATGAAGATAATTAAACCTATTTAATATGTCGATTCGACACAAATCCTTCGACGCTTTCTTTAAAACATCTTAAAATGAATATCTAATTTTTGTTTAAATTAAAAATATGATTAATATTTTATTTTGTAACCGGATGTAATATTATACTCTCTCCGTCCCAATAATAAGTTCACCATTTTGACCTCGATACGCAAATTAAGGAAGTTGGTGAGTGGAGAAAATGTTATGAGTGTAATAGTAAAATAGGAGAGAGAATGAGTGGAGGAAATAATAAATTTGAAAAATGTTGTGAGTATAATAGTAGAAAAGAGCAGAGATAATGAAATGCGGGTATAGGAATAAGAAAGCATTCTTTGCCATTTTAGGAAATGTGAAGTTTTGAACGGGACACCCGTTTTGACAAAAAGTGAAGTTATTAATGGCCGAAATTCCCATTTTGCCCTCACTATTTTGTCTCTTTCCCATTTTGCCCTTAAATTTATTTTTTTTTTTTAAATTAAATTTTGCCCTTGAAATTTTTTTTTTTAATAAAAAAAAATGTGTCCTCGAACACGGGCTTAATTAAAAAAATAAAAAAAAATAATAAAAAATGTTCTCGAATACGGGCTTATTCTAGTTTATTATACGAAGTAATTAATAAATACTGTATTTATTTATTTTGTTTAAATAAAAAAATGGAAAAAGTTGTACTACTAAACTTTTTTACACGGAGAAATAATGGATCAAAAATCTTAATATTGTCAGCTACTGTTAATATGGTATTCCGCGTGGGCCAGCCAGCAAATGGGGGATACCGGGTTGTGCCAAGAAAGCTGGGTTTCCAATGTGGGAAAAAAGGTGTGAGTGTGGGGCCCACACCCTCCACTAAAAGGCAACACTGTTGGCTAGCAAACATATTGTGAAAGCAATGGTCCTACGTTTGACATTTTGAACAAAAGTCAAATGTGAAAGAAAAAGTTGTCTTCTTATGCAAAGGTCTAAAAATCCACATCTCATTTTGGATTTGAAACAGGTGTTGTTACACTATATAGCAGTCGGGATGATGCATGAGCAGTATCATGTGCAAGTTAATCCAACGGATAAAAAATAACAAATTAATTAAAATGTAATTAATGAATAACAAAAATAAGAATCGTTAAATTTAAACGAATGGTCAAGATTGCGGACCTGCACGTACATGAATAGCGACCCCAAATTCTCTCATTTTCCCCTCTTATATAATAGTTCCAAAATAATAAGCCAGTGAATCAGTGCTCGGCCCATTATTATTCCTCTCCACTTTCCAAAAAGTCAGCGCCGTCGCGTATAGATGTTAAAATGAGCGATGAGTGGGATTTGCATGCGGTGGTGAGGAGCTGCTCCGGTGTAAAATCCGCCGTAGCTGCTTCCACTACTGTTGACCAAATCGAGGACCCATTTTTGAACTTAGCCTCTTTAGATTCTGAAAATGATTACAGCCCTTTTATCTATACTGATTTTTCTGACAATCAAAGCTGCAAATGGGATGGTTTATTAGAAGAAATCTACAAGGAATCGTGTGCCCCACCGCAATCAATTCCCATATCGGAAGGAATTCAAAATCTACCACCACCGCCACCGTTGATTGATTCCCAAAATGTGTCACCACCATTTCCGGCCACCAGTTCTCGCTCTAGAAAAAGGTGAAACTATTTGGATTTTACTCATTCGTTTCTCTTCTTTTGTCCAAAAATAATGTATTACAAAATGTTTTTCATTTTCTTTTTTAATTTAAGTAAAATGGAGGGATTATGAATCCAATTGAATTTGGTGCAAAATTATTAGCAGGAAAAGCCAGCCGAAGAAGACGGTGAAGCAAATGACACAAGAGGAACTTACCGGCGATTTATGGGCATGGAGGAAATATGGCCAAAAACCCATCAAAGGCTCTCCATATCCCAGGTTTTATTTAATTTGTTTAGCTATCGTTTTCACAATTTTCTCGGATGTATTTATTTTCCTGCATTTTCCCGGAAAATGTTATAGGGTTTGTTTTGTTTGGATGAAACAGAAACTATTATAGATGTAGTACATCTAAACTCTGCGGAGCAAGAAAGCAAGTGGAGCGGAGCCCTACGGATCCGTCCATTTTTGTCGTTTCTTACACCGGCGACCATTCCCACCCTCGACCCACTCACCGGAGCTCCCTTGCCGGTAGTTCTCGTACCAAGTTTTCAGCGTCTGTCGACAAACTTCCTTTGGCGCCGCCGTCCATTGCCGTTGTTTCTAAACCTTCCATCTCACCGTCTTCACCGGCGTCCGTTTCGAGCTTCTCTCCCACGACGCCGTTAGTGGAAGACGAGATTGGCTTACTCGACGACGACATTCTCATTCCAAACGTTATCATGACCGAAGATATCTTCAAGGGGTTTCAAGAACTGAATGGAGGATTAATTGGATTTGGTGGCGACGCCACCCCCAGTTTGCTATCTCCGCCGTGGACACCCACCAGGTCTGCCACCACTAGTTTCACCGACGCAGGAGGCGCTTGCTGAGCTGTCTAAAGAAGTGAGAACTTGCAAGTTGAGTTGCTTTTAGGCTTCCCTTTCCAGTTTCCATCGGATGGAAGGAAAAAGAGAGAGGAGGCATCTTTAAAATCCTATATTTTTTTTTTAATTATTTTTTTTTACTTTTTTTTTTTTAATTACTTCGCTCATTTATAGATTATTTGTATATCGAATTATAGTCAATAGCGACTTATATAGAGGGAGATGATAAATGCACTTTAAACAAAAATATAGTATTCGATTTAAGTGCATTTATCCTGTCCCTTATGCTCCTCTTCAATGTACTTTTCTATTAATTATTCGAAATGAAATTTAGACAAAATTCTGTTAATTTTTATTATATTTTCGATTTTTTGTGAATGATGCCTTTTTCGATTTCATGATTTGAAAAGGATCGTAACGAAATTCCTTGTTTACGTGGTTATTTAAATGAATCAGATTCAAATTCGAATTCTATAATAATCTGATAAGAGACAAATGAAAGTAGAATCTAAAATGTGGATTTAGGAAATAATATTATTATACCCGATACTTCGAGACCTGTAAGAAAGCCTTAACTTAAATCACAAGCTCCAGTGACACTCGTTTCACAGATCAACTCATCAAAGAAAGTAAGAGGTCTTCCAATCATTAGTTGCTCATCTTGTGCCGCCGGCTATCACTCTCAAATTTATATAGAATTGTTGAAAAAGTTTTTCAAGTAAACTAAAGACGTACCATCTTAGGAATATGATTCTACACCGCTTTCCTATAAAAAACTTCTTTCGAATAATGGGTTAGACCGAGCAAGTTCTAAAAAACAATAGAGCCATTTTATGATATATTTTTATTCCTGTTAAAACTCGACCAATGCCTGTTAAAACTCGACAAAATATAATTAGATATTGTTAGTCGTTCTATAACTAACTGTGTTACAGTTGAAACGACAGAAAAACAACGAGATATAGAATAGAGCACCATCAAATGAGAGACAATTATGACAGTTTTTTTTTTTTTTTTTTTTTTTTTTTTTTTTTTTTTTGAAGAAAAGGCACATTTAAGAATAAAAATCTTGAATTCTCTATAGTCTATACAAACACCCTATATTGTTTTTATAATTGCTTAATGAATGAAGTTTGGCACAACAATACTATAGTTTAAAGAATAAAGTTGTTTTATGTACACAGATTTGTATTAAATTTACATTGTAATAAAGAACACAAGTAAACTACCATCATCATAAATGTATCTTTTATAATCATGTTGAAGATCATGAAAATTTTGGTTTGGATTTTATGAATCATTAACATGGATTGATTGAATGAGTGACTGCATGATTATTGCAATCTTTAACCTCCTTGTTATATTTTGAATATTTTAGCGATCAAATTATTTTTCAGAATTTTGCTAGCACATTTTGTACATAGACCTGTGATTTAACCATTTTTGAATTATTTAAATAGACATTATGATTCTCGTCGTGAAATACTAGTCGTATGATTGATTTTTTGATCAATTTAATTGAAATTTAACCGTGATTTAATTATTATAAATGAAATTCTAAAAATGTATTTGATTTTCAATTAAATTATCACATATATGACCAGTGATTCAACCATTTTTGAATTACTTAAATAGACATTATGATTCTCGTCCTGAAATAAAAGTCGTATGATTGATTTTTTGATCAATTTAATTGAAATTTAACTGTGATTTAATTATTATAAATGAAATTCTAAAAAATGTATTTGATTTTCAATTAAATTATTACGATTAACAATTCTCACAAATAAATCCCTCCCTGTCTTTCTCACTTAAGTCAAGTGTATCGCAATTTTCCAACTTTCTCCGGTCAATTGTATTTTATTCCCGACAATTTGGTCAACTAAATTATATTGCGACCACTTATAAAATATTGAATGTCTCCTAATTTAATAATAATAGTAGTTGTATATAAGAAACTAGTACATGCCCGTGTTCAAGGTCACGTGATTTTTTTTTTAATTTTTTTTTTTAATTTTTTTTTTTTTAAGGACATAATTGAAAAGGGACAAAATAGTGAGGGCAAAATGGGAATTTCGCCAAACGAAACTGTTCATTCAACTGTTTCTTTGCTGAGTTGGAGAACCTTCATTTATAATATAGATTCCCTCGAGATATTTTATTTTAGAGTTAGATTTTTTTATTTTTAATTTAATTTCTTCGTCCCACTCTAACATTTTTGGAAATAAATAATTAGTGAGATGTTATTGTAAATGTAGCAAGTGAGTCTCATTATTCATTTTATAAAGTCAAAATCTTAAAAAAAAAATGCTTTTTTTTTCTTAAACTTAGAAAAAACGTGTTTTATTTTTTCCCGCTAGTGCCAGTGTAACAAAGTGCGAGGAATGTGTAACAAAGTGCCAGTGCAAAAAAGTGTCAATGTTAGTGTAACAAAGTGTCATTGTAAAAAAGTGTCAGTGCATGTATATTAAGTGCCAGTGTAAAAAGTGTCAGTGTTAGTGTAACAAAGTGTCAGTGTTAGTGTAATAGAGTGCCAATGTAAAAAAGTGTCAGTGCATGTATATTAAGTGTCAGTGTAAAAAAGTGCTAGTGTTAGTGTAACAAAGTGTCAGTATAAAAAAGTGTCAGTGTTAGTGTTATTAAGTGTCAGTGTAATAATATTTTTTCCTAAGCTTAAAAAAAACGCGTTTTTTGTAAGACCAACTCTTTTATAAATAAAGCAAACTAATAACTGTTAAATAAATAAATCACATTTTCCAATTCATAGTAAACCTCATAATAAATTTCGCATTATTTTTGTTATTTCGTGCAAATCTATAGTATAAATGGGAACCCATTTGCTACAGATCTGATGAAACAGTCTCACTTGCCAAATTTTTCATTTTGCCCTCACTAAGTTGTCCCTTTCCCATTTTGCCCTTAAAAAAAATTAAATTAAAAAAAAAAAAACGTGTCCTCGAACACGGGCTTTTTCTATTATCTTATGTTTAAGAGATTTTGATACAAAAGTTTCTTTCTGAACAAATCACTTTCCCTTAATACGTTGATTGAATCGAAATTATCTATATCTTGTTATGCAGTATATAATACCGCATATAATCACTAATATGTAAATATAACACTGAATGCAGTATTATATAAAATATGTGTAGAAATTTCTCGAATATTATGATACTTTTTTAGAATTTCTCAATCACTCTTTCTATTTTTAAATAAGGTAAACATATTAATGTAATTTTACCATTGTATAAATTATATAAATTATAAACAATGTAAAAAAAAAAAAAAAAAAAAAGTAAAATATGTTTAAAAAGTAGTTGATAAATCAAATGCAATATCCATTATTATGGAACGGAAAGATTGAATTAATTTACACAATATCTAACACAAGGAATCGAAATAATTGATTATAAATCAAGTATATGTCCTGGTAAGTTGATCATCAAATGAACTGAGGCTGGCCAAGAATCTCATGAGCCACGATGTTTACAGGATAGAGCCGTCAATACGGGAATACGAGATGGGACGGGACAAAATTACGTTATCCCACGACGGGAACGGGATGAAACGGGATGGGACAAAACGGGACGGGACGAAAATACTCCGTCCCATCCCGTCCCATTTGCGGGACGCGGGATCCCGCGGAACCCATGCGGGACCCGTTGACTAGGAGGGATAAGCGTTGACTACGCCAAAAATCAATATCCATAAATATAATATTAACAAGAAACTCCAACTCCAAACTACATATTTATAAAACATAACATAAGTTACAAAACACACAGTTATTTTCTCATCATGAAACAGCAACTTATGGTATGCTCAACAAACTTACAGAAACATAAAACTACTCCATTGAACAATCAAAATATAACCTAGATACAAGCAGAAGGCAAATAGCAACTTATGGTATGCTCAAGTGAAAATGTAAACATAAGTGTTTACCTAAGTCAAATTTTACGCACTAATCTTTATTTTAAGTGTGTAGTAGTAGACTAGTAGTAGTGGTGATAAACATATAATACTTGTACGGGTCAATACGGGAAAACGGGACGGGACGGAATAAAAATAAGTTGTCCCGCGACGGAAACGGAACGATACGGGACGGGACGAAAACGGGACGGGACTAAAATATTCCGTCCCATCCCGTCCCATTTGTATGACGGGACGGGACGTCCTGTGACGACCCCAACCCTAGGCACTAAATTTAAATATCTTATTATGTGCTTTTAATGATTATGATAGTTTTATGTGTTCAATTATGTCTTTAGATTCTTAATTTAAGATAAATTGGGTGAGAAGTAAATTTAGAATCTTTTGAGAAGTTTTTGGGTATTAAATAAAGAAACTTGGGGAAATAATAAAAATGGAAATATGATAAATAGTACAAGGAGGTTATTTGGGTAGGATGAATTAATTGGACAAGGATATATTTTAATTTAAAAAAAGGGATGAAAGCCTTGATTTTTAGGTTGATGGGAGGGGGGGGCCAAATTGTCTTGCTCCTTCCTAGGCTTGCCATGTGTCCCACTCCCTCACCTCCTCTTACTCCCTTCTCCCTTCTCCTTCATTCATACTTCTTCCTCCTAGAGAAACCTTAGAGAAATTCCATGGAAGCTCTCAACCTCCATTCTTGAAGCCAAGCCATTTCTTCACCAAATTCAAGTCTAGGAGCATCATTGAAGTTGGATCATCTTGGGGAATCCATCAAGTTAGAAAGATCAACCTCCCATTGAAAACCCTAAGGTGAGTTGTTATGATTCCCTTCTCCTACTTGTTCATAAGTTCTTTAAATGTTGTTCTTGTTCTTGTGATGTTGATTTCATGCCTTGGAAACCTTAATGGAAGTTGGAGGATTTGGTTAGTGAAACTAGAAATTGTTGTTAGGGTTCTTGGAAGACAATGTGAAGAAAGCATGAAATGGGTGGGAAGTTAAGTGGTAATAATAATCTAGGTCTATATGATCTTGGGTTTACTTGTTTGGAGTGAGACTTGGTAAAGCTAAGGTTAGAAAATCCCTTTGGTGTTCTTGAGATTAAGAAAGATTAAAAGGGAAATAAACTATGTAAAATGGGTAAAAATGGAAATTCGAGTTTGGAGGAAGGCCATGGGCGGTCGCCCGTAGGGCTTGGGCGGCCGCCCATGTAAGCGCGAATCTTGGCTGGCTTTAAAGTCCCTTGGCAGGCGGTCGCCCAAGTGACGTGGGCGGTCGCCCATGTCACCGAGCCTTTCCCGTTTTCTCTGTTTATTTGAACTTTTACTAAATTCCTCGTAGAATGATCCTTAACCATTATAAAGTTAATAGAATCTAATCCAACTCGGATATGAATCAATCCTTTTCAACCTAGGTTATACTTAGAACAATTGTATCACTTAATGGCACCTTAATGGTGAGTTCTTATGGAACTTCGGAAGCACGTTAAGTCGGAATCGGGAATTGTTTGGAAATCTTATTTGGCCTTATCAAATGTAACTCCAACTTGATAAATTTAGCATGAATTCCTATAGAGACCTTGTAATACATAATATTGTCAGGAAATTGGTTATTAAGCTTGATTCGTACTTCACCAATGTGGTTGAGCATGGGAAGTAGATCATGAACTCTTATTAAGATTATCCGAGGTTGTGTAATAACTTCGTATGAATTGTTTATGATATGTTGTTATATTGTTTACCCCTTTTTGGATTAATTGGCATGTTATTATATAGTATCCCAAGTGTGGATTTATTCGGTTGTATTGTTACCTCATTGATTACACATCCGTTGATTTACTATGCTTAGTGTATTACTTATATGTTTCACTATGATATTGGTTGAACATGAGTATATTTTACCATGTTGCTATATTGTTTTATCCCCTTTGTGGATTTATATTTCAAGTATCTATTATGTGCTTTGAGCGCGTTTGCATTAGGGGGTATAATGGAATTCAATCAATTATGGATTTGTTCTATAAGTGATTGAAGGTTCATCATACATGTGACACTGCCCCTCGGTGGCCGCGAGTGGGTGTGCTAGCTATCTTGTATTGAGCCAAAAACCTTTACAGTTATGCTGCGATTTGGTGTATCGGTGGAATGCTCTGTATGAAGCCCAAAAGCTTTACAGTAGCGATGATATTATATGATACTCTGAATAAGGGTCATATAAGTATCCTATTTTCTTATATGGATCTCTGGGGTATGAGACCTATAAGCGGTGAATGTGCATGGAGGCAGTTCACCAAAGAGTGGAGTTTTACTCCCACGTTGTACGACTTATTGTTCAGACGGGAAAGGTAAAATGAGGTAACGTAAGGTGTTTACCGCTTTAATAATGTGCTATGTGTAACCATGCTATGTGTTGCATCTTACTTGGCATATTCTTTGCATTTATAATAGCTTGCTTTGAGATTTATTCTCACCCCTCTCCCTTTACTGTTTTAGATCCCGAGACAGGTGGACCGGCCAAGTAAGGGCGGAAAGGAGTTTGGAAGTGGTATTTTGGGAATTGTCGGGTTATGTATAGGTTGGTGTAGAAAGTGTAGTTTAGTATAATTCTTTTAAGGGGTTTGTATTCATAAACTTTAAATTCTATATTATATTCGATACCTTTTTGTAACTAAAACCATTTATTACTTTTAAGGTTGGTCAACTCTTCCTCCATTGTGGAAAGGAGTAGAGTTATGTTGGAATGGTTATGATTCTTTTGAAAGTTAAATCAAAGTTTTAAAAGTTTTTGTAAGTTGGGTTAGTCTAGGGATGCTCCCGGCTCGGGACACGTGTAGGTTCGGGTTGGGGTCCTCCACGGTTGGTATCGAGCTCGGTTTAGAGTTCGGGTAGAGTCTAGTTTGAGTGAGAGTGTGCGATAGCGGCGTCGAGAGTTTAATGCAGGATTTTGTTCAATGACAGAAAATGATAATGACCAACCAAAGAATCAAGATAACGTGAGTAGTATGGAGAGATAGATTCCTCCACAATCATTTGAGGTATATTACCTGTCTCCGGAGTTAGGGGTCATATTTTTATAAATCCCCGTTCATTTCGTTCTCATGTGGCATTACATTTCGTTTTTATTTGCATAATTGGCCCGAGAGTTGCCTTATGTACTAGAGGTTCTACTCCGATGGGAGAGTACCTCGAATCATCCTTGATTTTCAAGGTAGTTGTGATTAAGTAGGCATGGATTGCCGGTGGATATGGTAAATATACCAATCCGTGAATTATTGTTATATTGACTTGAATTGATTGAGTAGTTGATGTGTTTGGGGAGGACTGTCGCAAAAAGCGAGTCTCCTTATCTATGTTTGATTTGCCTCCGTGTGTGGTTGAGGCGAATGAGTCATTATTTGCTATTATGTCATATATGCATAAATGTCGAAAGTATGGTCTAAGGAATGTGGAGGTTAATTGGGTTATGTGTTATATTTGAATAAAAGACACTTGAATTATCTCGTATACCGATAGTAAATGAAATGGTAAACTCTTAGTTGAGGTTAGGTATATGGCCTAATTAAGAATGGTTTATGGTTGTATAACTTGCGTGAGTATTTATACTTTGGTGTCTCATGGTGGAGACTAGATATATGAAACTAGTAGTGAAAGTGATAAGTTTAATTTGGGGATAATGGAATTGATGATTTAATTTGGGAAATTAATTGATAAAGAAGATAACGAGCTTAGCGAATCTCCGTAAGGATAAATTATTACTATATTTAGAAAAGATGATACTTGGTGGCTAGTTATAGAGTATGGAGATCTCAAATTGGTATCTGGGAAGAATACGTATTCGTTATCACTTGTTGATGATTTGTACGACCAATTTTAGAAACTAGTAGAATACTCAATGGTTATTAGTTGAATTTTCGGGGTGTTACAATTTCAGTGAATATTGATTTTAAGGATATACTTAAGACAACATTTGTATCTAGTATGACCGTTTGGTTTGAGGTTGTGCATTAGTTGTGGAGAGGCAAATAGGGTAAATGTGAAGAAGTATAATAGAGGTAGTTATTGGTGACTTATAGGATCAACTTCGGGAATTGGGGATATATGTATATGGTTTACCTTGGGAAATGGTTATCATTAGTTGAGAATATAATATGAGGATAAATCTTATTGGAAGGCAGGATACTTTAGGATGACTACACCCTATATGTTTACTTAGTTGCGCGACTCATATGAGAGATTGGTGTGATACTTGGGAAAGTATTGACGTTATACGGATTTGAGATTGTTGATTATCGAGAGGTAAGTTAGTTTACACTGTTAATGTTAAATTGCAATTTGGGGATGATTGATCTATGTGAGTTCCAATTATATTTTCTTATTAGGAAATCATGATAATTGATCGGAAACTTGAGGTATGCAATACGTTGTTACTAAGTACAATACTAATATCAAAGGTAGGGAATAGATGACTCAAATTAAATAAAAGTGTTGAATATTCAAACCTGAGGAATTATTGAATTAAGGATGATTTTCCAAGTTTATAATCTTAATGAATGTTTTAGTGTTACTTATCGGAGATAGTAATAAGTATTACGAGATTGTGTTTTCTTATAGAGAATTTAACTAAGTAGAAATATTATGAGTGATGGCTACATTAGAAATAGAAGTCAAACAAGAATATTATGTTAGAATTGTTTTAAATGTGCTTTAAAACTTTGGATTGTGTATTGAACTTCGGTATGAGCAATTGTGCCCTTCGGGGATAGTTGATTTAATAAGGTCAGTAAACCGTTTTTGTGTACATTAAAATCTGTGAGTAATTTAACTATCTACCACTGGTATGGGACGGTTGTAGATAATTAAATCACTCGAGTTAGTTTGTTAGCTTATCAATCTTTGGAAAATTTCTTAAAATTTTGAGTGGTTTAGTTAATTAAAACTGGTATGGGACAGTTTTAAATAAATAAACCATTCGAGTCTCATTGGATCTCTTTTTATCTATCCTTTGAAATTCTGAAAGATGTTGTGATTTTGAGAAAAACTTGGTATTCTAAAGTTATAGTTGTACAGAAGCAAGTAGAAAGGCAACCTAGTTCCCCTATAGTGATTAATTATATGAAAGTTTTGATCAGAAATGATTTGATAAATTGTGAAATATAGTCAATTAATATTCCGTTTATGGAATTAGGGTCTTCTTAGCATGTCTATTTATTATTCCATGGGCAATTGTTTAAAGTTGTATTACGAGAACTGCGGATAAGATAATTGAACTAAGTCGTTCAAGTGAGTCAAGACATAAGGTGGTTTGATCACAAATGTAGAAATAGAATTTTGACGTTGGAAGATTTATTAGAACATTTAGAGTTCTAAATTGAACTTGAGAGTATTATCAAGATGGATTTTGTGATTGGGTTACCGTGGGAGTAAAAAGGAGTATGTTGTTTCGTTATAGAAAGTTGATTGTACTTTCTACTCATTGTATATGTATATAGTGATGAAATTCTTTGATCAAGTTCTCATATATGTTAGGGGGTCGTTTAATTGTATAAACCCCGTAGTATTAAATGGATTGGATAGACATCACTCGGGAAGGTCCTTTTGGAATGTAGGAATGCTATTGAGTTTAACTTTGTGAAAATTTGAGAAATCATTACTTATTGTTGAGGATATGCTACGGGCATGTGCAATGGCTTTTAGTAGTCGATAGGACGTATGGTTACTAGTGGTTGGGTGCGCATAATAGCAGTTATCATTCTAGCATTGAGATAAAACCGTATGAGGCGTTGTTCGGGAAGAAAATATCGATCTCCAATTTGTTGGAGTGGAGTTGGTGAAGTAAGGCCTAAGATAAATTGGCGCCAAAGTTTGTTAACCCATTGGAAGTTTTAGAAAAGGTTGGTGATTTGGCTTATAGACTGGCTTTAAGCAGCTTATAGAGTATTTGAAGTTTTAATTGTAATATCGTAATGTAATTGGTGACATAAGTTGTAATACTTTTATTTATTTATATTTCTATTGAGGTCGTGAAAATTCGGGTTAGTGATATTTGTATGGTATTCTTGGAACATTAAGTTGTAATATCGTATTATTAATGAAATTAGAAATCTTGGAAAAGAATCATAACATTGAAGAGACTAATTGGGAATTGGAGTCTGAGGCATACATAAGTAACCGAGGCGGGTTGAACATTTAGGTAAGTGACAGTCAAATTCGGGACGAATTTTCTTTAAGGGGGAGTGAGTGTAACGACCCCAACCCTAGGAACTAATTTTAAATATTATATTATATGCTTTTAATATTTATGTTAACTTTATGTGTTCAATTATGTCTTTAAATTCTTAATTTAAGATAAATTGGGTGAGAAGTAAATTTAGAATCTTTTAAGAAATTATTGGATCTTAAATAAAGAGACATGGGGAATAATAAAAATAGATATAGATAAATAGTAAGAGGAGGATAAAATGGGTAGAATAAATAATTAGGGGGAAAGATTTTTATTAAGTGGAAAGCCTTAGATATTTTTCCCATGGGGGGCCAATAAACTCTTACTCCCTCTAAGCACTCCAAGTGTCGCCTCCCCTTACCCTCCTTACTTTTCCCCTCCTTCCTCCTTACTCCTCCATTCTCTCATACTTCCCCTAGCAAAAGAAACCCCATGGAAAGCCTCCTTCCCCAAGTCTTGTAGCTAAACCCATTTCTCCACCATTTCCAAGTTCAAGAGCATCTTTGAGGTTGGATCATCTAGAGGAACAAATCAAGTTAAGAAGATTCAACTTTCCATTCTAAAACCCTAAGGTGAGTTATTATGACCCTTCTCTTCTTTAAATGTTCATGAGCTATGAAATATTGTTATTGTTGTTAAAATGGTTATTTGATACTTTGGGGAAACCTTCTTGGATTTGAGGATTTGGTTAGTGTTATAGAAATTGTTGTTGTTCTTGGAAGTGTGAAGAAAGCATGAAATGGGTGGGAAGTTAAGTGGTAAATAATCTAGGTCTATATGATCTTGGGTTTAGATGATTTAAGTTGAGGTAAGTAAGGTTAGAAAATCCATTTGGTGTTCATGAGATTAAGAAAGATTAAAAGGGAAATAAACTATGTAAAATAAGTTGGAAATTCGAGTGTGCTGGAATTGGCCATGGGCGGTCGCCCATGGGGGCTGAGCGGCCGCCCATGTAGGCAGAATCTTGGCTCCCTTTGAAACTCCCTTGGGCGGTCGCCCAAGTGACATGGGCGGTCGCCCATGTCACCAGGCCTTTCCCCGTTTTCTCTTTTGCTGAACTTTTACTAAATTCCTCGTGGAACGATCCTAACCATTATAAATTAATAGAACCTAATCCAACTCGGATATGAATCAATCCTTTTCAACCTATATTAAAAGTAGAGCTTTTAGGCCACTTAAGTAATGTAACTCCAACTTGATAAATTTAGCATGAATCCCTATAGAGACCTTGTAATACATAATATTGTCCGGAAATTGTTATTAAGCTTGATTCGTACTTCACCAATGTGGTTCGAGCATGGGAAGTAGATCATGAACTCTTATTAAGATTATCCGAGGTTGTGTAATAACTTCGTATGAATTGTTTATGATATGTTGTTATATTGTTTACCCCCTTTTGGATTAATTGGCATGTTATTATATGGTATCCCAAGTGTGGATTATTCGGTTGTATTGTTACCTCATTGATTACACATCCATTGACTGTACTATGCTTAGTGTATTACTTATATGTTGCACTATGATATTGGTTGAACATGAGTATATTTTACCATGTTGCTATATTGTTTATCCCCTTTGTGGATTATATTTCAAGTATCTATTATGTGCTTGAGCGCGTTTGCATTAGGGGGTATAATGGAATTCAATCAATTATGGATTTGTTCTATAAGTGATTGAAGGTTCATCATACCTGTGACCTGCCCCTCTGTGGCCACAGAGTGGGTGTGCTAGCTACTGTATTGAGCCAAAAACCTTTACAGTTATGCTGCGATTTGGTGTACCGGTGGAATGCTCTGTATGAAGCCCAAAAGCTTTACAGTAGCGATGATATTATATGATACTCTGAATAAGGGTCATATAAGTATCCTATTTTCTTATATGGATCTCTGGGGTATGAGACCTATAAGCGGTGAATGTGCATGGAGGCAGTTCACCAAAGAGTGGAGTTTTACTCCCACGTTGTACGACTTATTGTTCAGACGGGAAAGGTAAAATGAGGTAACGTAAGGTGTTTACCGCTTTAATAATGTGCTATGTGTAACCATGCTATGTGTTGCATCTTACTTGGCATATTGCTGCATTCATAATAGCTTCTTTGAGATTTATTCTCACCCCTCTCCCTTTCTTGTTTTAGATCCCGAGACAGGTGGACCGGCCAAGTAAGGGCGGAAAGGAGTTTGGAAGTGGTATTTTGGGAATTGTCGGGTTATGTATAGGTTGGTGTAGAAAGTGTAGTTTAGTATAATTCTTTTAAGGGGTTTGTATTCATAAACTTTAAATTCTATATTATATTCGATACCTTTTTGTAACTAAAACCATTTATTACTTTTAAGGTTGGTCAACTCTTCCTCCATTGTGGAAAGGAGCAGAGTTATTTTGAAATGGTTATGATTGTTTTGAAAGTTAAATCAAAGTTTTAAAAGTTTTTGTAAGTTGGGTTAGTCTGGGGAAGCTCCAGCTCGGGACACGTGTAGGTTCCGGGTTGGGGTCCTCACACGTTCAGCCGACTTGGCTATAAAACGACCTAGGGCTGCCACCCTGCCGTTAAGTCGCTGCATCTCCTTTATACTTGCAGGTTCCTTCATCTCGACTAAAGCCTTGATCTTCTCAGGGTTAGCTTCTATTCCTCTCTGGGACACCATGAAACCAAGAAACTTGCCAGCTGCTACTCCAAAGACACACTTGCTAGGATTGAGTTTCATGTCGTTTGCTCGCAGATTGGTGAATGTTTCTTTTAGGTCGACCACATGACGTCCGGCCTTGGTTTTGATGACCATATCATCAACGTAGGCTTCCATGTTTCGGCCAATCTGTGAAGCAAAGACTTTGTTCACCATTCTTTGATAAGTCTCCCCTGCATTCTTCAATCCAAACGGCATCATATTGTAGCAGTAGATGCCTCCAGCTGCTTGGAAGGCTATTTTCACAACGTCATCCTCGTGCATCTTTATCTGGTGGTAACCCGAGTAAGCATCTAGGAAGCTGAGGGTAGAGTGGCCAGCAATGGAATCAACAAGTTTGTCGATTCTAGGAAGAGGATAGTTGTCCTTTGGGCAGGCAAGGTTTAGAGTGGTGAAGTCGACACACATCCTCCATTTGCCATTTGACTTCTTCACCATCACCACATTAGCCAACCAGGTTGTATGAGTGGCCTCTTTAATTATACCTGCACTCAAAAGTTTTTGTACCTCAGCTTTTATGGCCTCCTCCTTATCACGAGCAAAGCTTCTCAATTTCTGGGGTCTGGGCTTTATAGTCGGATTGACCTCGAGCCTATGAACGGCGACCTCTTCCTTGATTCCCTTCATGTCTTCTACTCACCATGCAAAGACATCATTACTTTCTTTCAGCAGCTTAACGATCTCTGCTCGCTCCTTGTCTGATAGCTGCTTTCCTATTTGAATTTTCTGCTCCGGATAAGAGGGATTTGTGATCACTGATTCTAGCTCGTCCACAGCCTCCAGCTCTGGACCATCTCTGAACTGCAGGGTCTCAACGATGATCTCTTTGACCCTCTGTCTTTCCTCGGCCCCCAGGTGTGGAGCCTCTTCGGCTATCATATCATCCAACTTATCAGCAATCTCATCAGTGGTGGCCCCCCGAGTTATTGTTGACCTGGAGGCATAGATCGCCTATGAGGATTTGGTCGACCATAACTACATCTGGATCGACCGCTGTGGTTTCAGAGTGACGTGTCGACTCAACCATGACCTCATCATTTGAGCGGTAGGTCGACTCCTCCACGTTGGTGATCGTAGATAGGCGTGTAGTTTTGGTGACTGATTGGGACAGCTTTAAGTATCCATCTGCCTTCTCAATTTCTAGCTCTCTTTTCTTTCTTTCTCGAAGAACGTGATCCAGGTAGGCTCGAGCTGTGCCTTGTACGCAGCCTACTCCAGCGGGTGTAGGAAACTTGACTCGTTGGTTGGGGATTGATGCCACCATTCCAAGCGCGACCTGACCAGGAATACCAAGGATAGCAGCATAGTCACTGTTCACATCTATCACAATAAATTGTACCTTGGATACTACCCTGTAAGGGTGCTGGCCTAGGTCGACGTCTAGCTCTATCTGCCCCTTAGCGTCGACTCGATGATTCGTAAAGCCCTCCAACCTTCCATCTTACCTTTCGAGCTGCTCGTTGGAAAGACCCATTTCCTGGAAAGTCTTGTAGAACAAAATGTCTTTACAGGCCCCCGTGTCGACCAAGAGTCTGCTCGTCGTACATCCGTCTATGAGACCTGGGATGACGAGAACTTGCTCCCTAGCCGCCATATTAGTTTCCAGCTCGTGGGGGTAGAAGCTGATCACTTCATCTCTGACATCTCTCCTTGGAGGTACATGCGGGGCTTTGTTGAGCTGAAAGATTTTATGTTTGATGGCCGTGTTGCTGGCTTGCTCTGTGATGACTCCTAAGTTCAATCTAGGTTGCCTCGGTCCCTGCTGTCCACCTGCTGGCTGCTCGCCTCCACCAGCTTGAGGCCTTTTCACGTATGCATCGAGCCTCCCTTGGTCGACCATTCTCTGGATGATGCGTTTCAAGCCTAAGCAATCCTCTGTGAGATGACCCGTATCCTTGTGGTAATCACAGTACTTGCTATTTTCCCTTCTAAACTTGTTGCCGAGTTTCATGGGGGCAGGTGGGGCCAACTTGACCGCATTCATTATCTCTGTTCGACTCACCGTCAGGGGAGTGAAAACTTCGGGCACTTTCTCTGTCGCCCTTGTCCTGTTCTTACCATTTTTGTTGTTTCCTCCATTTTTGGCTGAGTCTTTCTTGTCTTCAGCGACCTCACCCTTGGGACCTTTCCCATTCTTCTTTTCTTTCCTTTCCTCGGCTAATGCCACATTGTAAGCCTTCTCGAACAACTCATGTCGAGTGGTGACAGTACGAACTATTAGTTCATAATCCATGTCTTCCGAGGAAATGCCATTCCGAAAGCATTTGATCACCTCTCTGTCAGTGAGATCCTCCTCAATCTTGTCAACCATTTCTTTAAACTTGGTGTAGTAGCTCATGGAGCTTTCATTCTTTCCTTGCACCAAGTTATTTAAGTCGGTGACAGTCACCTTCCTAGCTCTAGCAGTCGAGAAGCGTTCTAGGAATTTTGACCTGAGACCCATCCAGGAGGAGATGCTACCAGCTGCCAAACTGTTTAACCAAGTTAGGGCTGCTCCCGTGAGTGTGCTTATGAGGGCTTTGTACATATTGTCGTCCTCATTGGCGACAAAACACATGGTAGCTTCTAGGTGTGCTACGTGGCTTTTTGCATTGGTTGCCCCTGAGTACTTTTCTAGGAGGGGCAATCTAAAACCAGCAGGAGGTCGACTGTCAATCAGGTCCTTGGATAAGGGTCGAAGAGCAAAGTCAATTCGTTCGACCTTTCCAGTATCCTTTTTCTTCTCCTCCTCCCATTGTTCAAACTTCTTTTTCATCAACAACCATTCCCTAGCGTCGGGTCTGTCATCTCCTGCAGGGGGAACGACATTCTACCTCTGACCCTCACTTCTGGGGGGAGTTACCTGCCTGCTTTTCCTATCTCTGTGAGAAGGAGCCCTATCTGATCGAATTGGTGACCTATGTCTGTCATCTCTTGGTGGCGACCTGCGTCTTTCATCTCTGAGAGGCGACTGCGCCTATGATCTCGGATGGCGACTGCGCCTTTCCTCCCTTATAGGCGACTGCGCCCATTCTGTCCCTATGAGGCTGTGATCTTTGTGTCTGCGGGGCGAACCACGTCGGCTTCGGTTGGCTTCTAAGTGCGTCCTCAAATCTGACTGAGCCTCCTGCTCCCTATTCCTGGTGAGGCTAGCCCTTAGGTCGTTGCTTGGCACATGAATGAGGGATGGAACCCGCTGCACTATCCTGTTATCGCCGTTCTGTCCCACGGTTTCATTAGGCCTAGCACTCCGGGCCTGTTCCCTGTTTGAAATTTGAGAGGGAGCTACCCTCTCTGACCATCTATTCGCCTGCTCAGCCTCCTCCATGGCCAATAACTCGGCTAGAATCTGGGCTCGCTCCAACAGCATTTCCTTTCTACTCAATGGGTTGGATGAGGGACCTGCCCTATTTCCAACATTCAAATGAGCAGTTGGACGCTTAGGAGGAGGTGGAACTCCTTGTCCCTCCATGTGTCGTTTCCCTCTTCTCAGATACATGTCCGTCTGAAGTCACCATTGTTGTAGGGTGAGAAAAATTTCGAGGTCAAGCTAAAGCACGTTTCCCGGCAATGGAACCAAACTGATGCCGCAAGAAAAGTGCTTATCAATCTTCCTCCACATGGCAGGACTGATCACCTGGCTCCTTGACCTGAAATCAGAACCCACGACTAGCCGGATGTGTCTCCGGCTTAGACCCTCGGGCGTGAGAGTAAGTATTTGATTATTGGAGAGCTAAAATGTATTGAATAATAGGATTCTGATAACAAAATATCAGTTACCTCTTCACCGTTTGTAGTGATGATCTATTTATAGTTGATGTAGGTGGTTTAATGACAGGGCTACATGAGCTCCGTGATTCTAGGGACAGTTACATGTAGTGTGAACGTGTCCTGGAATAGTCCCTGATTTGTAGGGAAGCGGTTATGGCAAGAGTCACTGTTTGTATGCCTGTAACCGTTAGGTCGACGCTTGCCTCAGTAGGTCGAGGTCGACACTTGTGTTTGGGTCGACCTGACTGGCAGGTAGAGTGTGGATCGTACCCGTATTAGAGTTTGGATCATTAGGCCGAACTAAGTTAGGTCGGGACCTGGCAGGTCGGACAATGAACTTAGTCGACTGATACATGAGATGGGCTTTGGGCCATGTACTGATTGGGCCTAGCCCACTGGATATGCTGAGGCAATAGTTGCTTTGATAAGTGGGCTTTACTTGCTTGGCCCAACTCGACACTTTTAGTATGTTCATATATATATATATATATATATATATATATATATATATATATATATATATATATATATATATATATATATATATATATATATATATATATATAAGAATTATAATACTACTAAAATACGCTTATAAATAACTTTATATTGAAAAAATTGTCATATACATCAATTAACAATGTCAAAATACAGTCCAAAATATAAAACTAGAAGAATTTAAGAACCATGTGGAGGATTTTGATTGTTTTCGTCACCAAGTTTTGACTTCATGAATTCATCCATTGCATTCAATCTTTCTCGCATTTCCTCATAACCTTTACAAGCCTCTCTGTAGCACGATTAGCCTCTTTTGTAGCACGATGAGCCTCTTCTACAGTTCCCAAAACCGTATTTATACACTTACATCACTGACCAAAGAAAGAGACAATACAATGTAAGCAACCATATTAAATACTTGGCAGTGAAGTATATCTACGCTCTTCTAATGAACATATTGAATAATTGACAGATATCTATGTACGCATGCTACACTTCAACTTTTCGGCTTCAAGCTCTTGGTTTAAAGCCTCAACCCGCTCAAGCAAGCCAATGTTCTCCTAATAATGTTAAAAAAAAAAGTTGGAAATGTATAAAATGGATCATAATTGATGTATAAGAAATGGACAATGCAAACTGCGGAATTTCTCTTCCTGTGATGATTAATTCTTCTCATTTCGTCCGATGTCGCTACAGCTACCGGCTTCACCGAGCCGGCGTCTTCCACTGCCAATGGAAAGAGTAAGCTAGCAACTTTTTTTTAGCACTTGATCAAACCCTATCCACATGCATGCATAATAAACAAAGAAACAAATAAGTCTAATTTCTGGTTCTACTTTGGTTTTTTGTCGTAGCTCTAATACTTTTGCTAGGTTTGTACCTTTTATATTAGTCAAACAATATAGTATACTTCCTACTCCTCCGTTCCTAAATAAATATCCAAATTTCATTTTATATTAGTTAACCAATATAATATACTTCCTCCGTCCCTAAATATTAGTGTTATCCACTCCACCTTCTAATCATTTAGTTTTACGATAAGAAAATGAATTGTGAATTTTTAACGGTAAAAAGATATTTAGGGACAAAGTCTTTTACAAAAAAAAAAAAACATTTATTTTGGGATAATTTTTTTTTTAATTTGGATAGTCATATATATTTAGGGTCAGGAAGAGTATTAATATATACTCCTTAATAATATGAGCTAATGCTTGAAAACTTACATGGTGCTGTTGATGGTGACAGAGGAGGATGAACAGTAGTGCCTGGGTTGCCAGGCAACTCAAAGAAAAAAAATTCGCAAAATGACGTCGTTTTGACCTGTTTAAAAAAAAAAACTAAAAGTCTAAAACAATAAGGCAACTCAAAGAAAAAAAATTCGCAAAATGACGTCGTTTTGACCTGTTTAAAAAAAAAAACTAAAAGTCTAAAACAATAATCTTTTAGACCGGAGAAAAGGAATACTAAAAGTCAAACAATAAAAAAAAAAGAAGTCAAATGCAATTAAAAAAAAAAAAGAAAAGAACAAAGAGGAGAAAAGGAAAAGAAAGAACAGTTCTCTCTCTCTCTCTGCGACTCTCGTCACTCGCCACCGGTCGGCCTCTTCTTCCCGGTCCACCGTCGAGCGCTCAGCCACCATTACCTTACAGCCCTACCGCCAACTGACTATTATGGACGAGGAGACGCCCCATCCGCAACCACCTCAACAAATCAAGAAGATTCTCTCAACCCAAAGGTAAACCCTAAAAATCTAAAATTGCTTGAATTTTGCAAATCCTCTGTTGATTGATGATGGAGTTGGAGTGTATAAACTTATCATCAATGATTTTGTGGACTCTGGGTTAGGGTTTTTTGGTAGCTGATATATTGAATGGAATTTCACATGACTTCTGTGCTCTTTTAATTTGTATGAATTATTATTAAGTTTCAAATATCAATTGTCTATACAATCTCATTTCATCCTGGTGTTTTTATGCATAGGCTGATGGATTTTTTTGGTAATTATTTGTGATGTATCACTACAAAATTTTGATCTGCTGTCATTACTCCTTTTTTTCATTTTTGTAAAAGGAAACTTTGATTTTAATTGTTTTTTTATTTTTCTTTTCAGTATTCATTTTGTGATGTATCACTACAAAATATTGGATGTTGATGTGTTCTAATTTGTACAAACTTAGCTTAATTGCTGTTTTGATAACATTGGTAATAGGTTGAATCGGTTCTTTTCGGTAACTCCGAAAAATAAAGAAAGCACTAGTGTTCCATTTGCTCAAGAAGAGGTACTTGTTAAAGAAACACAAGGACCACAACCTACTAGTGCTTCAATTAAATTTCAACCTACAATGCGATTAAGAGACGGAGATGTGACACTACAAAGTGGTCCCTGGAAAAGGGAGTCAATCACGGATTTTCATTCGGATGATGTTGAAAGAATTAGAAGAACGTACCTCGCCAAAGGACCGGAACAACCAATTATTCTTCCGGATTATCCGACCACTCTCATCTCAGGTAAAAAGCGTAAATTTCAAAATGAGTGATTTAATGAATATAAAGATTGGTTGGAATATAGTGAATCGAAAGATGACTTGTTTTGTTTGACATGCTATTTGTTTAAAGATGTGATTAAGTATGGTGGTGAAGCTTTTGTTGATAAAGATGATGGTTTTAGGAGTTGGTCTAAAATCAGGAACGGACTTGAAAAACATGCTAAGAGTGAATTTCATCAAGCTAGTAAAGCAAAATGTACAATTCTCATGAACTCTAAGCAAAGCATCAGAACATGTATGAATAGGCAAACTGAACAAGAAGATAGTGATTATGCAATGAACTTGAAGACATCACTTAGAGTTACTAGATTACTTTTGAGGGGTGGGCAACCATTTCGGGGCCATAATGAGGCAAAAAATTCTTCTTACCAAGGTCATTTTCTTGAATATGTAAGTGTGTTAAGAGAGGTTCATGGTCAACATGGGTGTCGTAAGATGACTTCCCCTATCATTCAAAAAGAACTTGCAAAAGCATGTGCCTTTTTAACCACTTTAAAAATTTGTAGAGAGATGTATTCACTATTTTAGCTGACGAATCTGGTGATTGTTCTATGAAAGAACAAATGGGGCTTGTTGTGCGATATGTTGATTCCAAAGGTGGTGTTGTGGAAAGATTTTTGGGGATAGAACATGTGAAAGAAACAAATGACATATCACTTAAAAATGCAATTGAAGACCTTTTGACTAAGAATAAGTTGAGTATGTCTAAGATTAGAGGTCAAGGGTACGATGGAGCAAGCAATATGAGTGGTCGTGAAAATGGATTAAGAACTTTAATTCAAAATGAGAATCCTTCTGCATTTTATGTTCATTGTTTTGCGCATCAACTTCAATTGGAACTAGTTGCGGCTGTCAAGCGTAATATCGATGTGGGTGCTTTTTTTGGGTTGGTTAATCAAGTTGTGAATATTATTGGATGTTCTAACAAAAGACAAGAGTTGCTTCGAGATAAAAAATTTGCTCATTTAGTTGAAATAGTAGAGGAGGGTTTGGTAGAAACTGGTAGAGGTTTGAATCAACAATCATCTCTTACGAGGGCTGGTGATACTCGTTGGGGGTCGCACTACAAGACTCTTACGAGTATAATGAATTTGTATGGTCTGGTGATTAAAGTCCTTGAAACAATTCTTGAAGATGCTTCTTGTGACGTTCGTGGTCAAGCAAACACTTTGATAAATGGGTTACATGATTTTGATTTTATTTTCATATTGTGTTTGATGGTTGATGTTTTAGGAGTTACTCATGATTTGAATTTGGATTTACAAAGACGTGAGCAAGATCTCTTGAATGCTTTGAATCTTGTCAAAATTGCCAAACGGCGACTTCAGCAGAAGAGGGATTGTGGATGGGAAGTACTCTTGAATAGTGTGGTTGAAATTTGTGTGAGACATGACATTGATGTGCCAGACATGGATGGACCCTATTACTTGTTGAAGAAATCCTGTCGTCAAAGTTCATTTGTTACTAATCTACATCATTATAAGAATGATTGTTTTTTTTTTTAGTATTTTAGATGTGCAATTGAATGAACTTGATGAAAGGTTTGATGTGGAAAGCACTGAACTATTACAATGTTTGGCATGCTTGAGTCCATCCTCGTTG
Source organism: Adenophora triphylla var. japonica (assembly GCA_022495995.1). Lineage (NCBI taxonomy): Eukaryota > Viridiplantae > Streptophyta > Magnoliopsida > Asterales > Campanulaceae > Adenophora > Adenophora triphylla. Next base: position 17,770 of record JAFEMH010008219.1, on the reverse strand, counting down.
TTTGCTTCTTTTGATGAGGACAAATTGGTGAGGATGACGCAATTGTATCCTAATGATTTTTTGGGGGAATGTGAATCATCTATCCGCAATCAATTGGCTAACTATATTATTGATGTGCGCGAGTTAGACTCTCATTTTTCTGATTTGAAAGGGCTTGCTGATCTTTCAACGATGCTTGTAGCAACAAAAAAGCATGGGACTTACCGTGTAGTTTATAAGCTTGTGAAGCTTGCTTTGCTTTTGTCGGTAGCAACCGCAAGTGTTGAGCGGGTCTTTTCAGCTATGAAGCATGTGAAGGGCGATTTAAGATCTAAGATGGGGGATGAATGGTTAAATGACCGTTTGGTAACTTTTGTAGAAAGGGATGTATTTATGACCATTAGTGATGATGAGATTTTACTTATTTCCAAAAGATGAATCCTAGGAAACGTCAAATGTAAATTGTGTTTATTTTATGCAATGTTGACATATTGAAGCCTACTATATTTATGTATGTAAACATTTTGAATTTTAGTTTCCACTACCAGAAAAACAGGTTTTAGCGGCGGAAACTTCCGTCGCTAAAACCAAATTTCCGTCGCTATATATAAACACCGACGGAAATATTCCGTCGGTGGTCCGCCGCTACCAGCCCGACGCAGCTTTCCGACGGCTCAAATTCCGCCGGTATATTTTGATTTTACCGACGGAATTAATTCCGCCGGTGTTTTTTTTTTCATCAGCGACGGAAATTTTCGCCGCTAAATCAATTTAATTTAATTAAATTTCATTTCAGCGACGGAATATTCCGCCGCTGCAAAAAAAATAATTAAATTAAATTATTTTCACCGTCGAAAATATCCGTCGTTGGAATAAAAATTAATTAAAATAAATTTATTACAGTGACGGAAATTTTCGACGCTGAAAACAAAAATTATATTAAAATTAATTGATATAGCGGCGGAAATTTCCGTCTCTGTAATAAAAATTAATTAGAATAAATTAATTTCAGCGACGGATATTTCCGACGCTGAAATTAATTTATTTTAATTAATTTTTAGTACAGCGACGGAAATTTCCGCCGCTGAAAACAAAAATTTAATTTAAATTATATTAAAATTAATTGATATAGCGGTGGAAATTTCCGTCGCTGTAATAAAAATTAATTAAAATAAATTAATTTCAGCGACGAAAATTTCTGTCGCTGATACTGAAATAAATTTTAATAAAATAATTTAAAATATAAATTATCCAAAAAAAATTTGTATCAGATATAACAATTCAATTTATAAAACTAAAACTATAAACTAAAAATCAATATCAGCATACCAAACTAAAGACTAAATATCACTGTACCAAATCGGGAGGGGGAGGGGGAGAGGGGGGGATAGGGGGGAGGGGCTCCCGCGGGTACCAAATATCTCAAATGTTTACAAACAAGTATAAAATAGTACAAACAAGTCTAAAATAGTCCGTAATCAACTTGGGGGAGGCCGAAAATTACCCTGGTCCTGGTCCAAACGAGCCATCAACAGCGCCAATTGTCTTTGAGTCTCTGCATGAGACTCCGTAAGCTTTGCTCGCTTGCGTCTGTCATCATCCAACGCAGCCTGCAGAGTGTCGACCCTCGGATCATGAAACGTGGTCGGGACAACATTTGGCCGACGGATGGTCGACGTCGACGGGCATTGCCGCCCGTAATCCCCCATCCCTAACACTCGGGCTCCTCTCTTTGGATGTCCCTCAGAGGTGACCGAGCGTCAAACATCAGGCACGAAGGGAACGGGCTGGCCGGAAGGCGTTCCTTCGGGAACAACGGCGGCTTGATATGCACTCTGTCAAAATAAAACAAACAATTACAATCATATACACAATGTAAGGGGCATAAATAAATTTACATATTCAAAATCAAGTCATTTAATGATAGTTTACTTATAAAGGCATTAGCAGAGCGATCGTCAACCCATTGCGGAGGTTGATCGGGCGCTGTACCTGTCCGAAGATGGGTGCTAGCGTAAACATCCAAAAAACTGACATTCGGGCCATGACCCCTTTCCTATAAATAAAATAAGCGAGATTATTACTTTGAAATTGTATAAATGCAACATTTAAACTGATTTAAAAGCATGCATGCACTACATTTACACTAAAACCATAGATTTCATAGCATCAACATGGCTCCCAGCTAACATACGTACATAAACCTATTTAAAAGCATGCATACACTACTACATTTAAACTAACATACATACCATGCGGTAGTGATGCTCGCCGACCGGGATCGTCCCCATGATATGCTTCGCCGCCGACCCCGAGGAGCCTGCTCTATTTGCCTTAGCCTATTCGGCTATAGCCTTCGCCGCATCCAACCCCCAATATTTGCAAAATTGAAGAAACACCTCCTCGGTCATCCAAGTAGGTCTCAAGGGCTGTTGGTTCGCCTTGAGCCGATTAGTATAACATTGTTTCTTCGTGTTACCTATAAAAAATATGAATATCTCGTAAACATATAATGATGACATTATAAAATTAAAAGAGTATAATCATTGTTAATTAAACTAATTAAGGATAGATAAATATGTTACCAATATGATCCTTAAATAGCTTATGAGCCTGTATATCGAAAACAAATCTAGCCGTCACCTCGTCGATTTTCGGCGCCCAACAATATTTCCCCTACAACATATAATGATAACATTACAAAACTAAAAGAGTATAATCATTATTAATTATAACATTTTAATAACAAACTAACATTTAAGTTTTAAATAAAAACCATTAACACATTACCTTAAACTCCTCCCACGCATCATCCTTCTGCCCCTGTGGCAATGATTTCCAGTTGGGCCAAAACTCTGTCATGAGCCTTGACCGCCAATACTGGCCGATCTTAGTCCCTGGGGTAGGATATCCACCTACAAACCTGCCAAGTATATTTATACAATAACATTTTAACTTAAATAATGAATTATATATAAAACAAAAAGGAACCAACTTATATCAAATTAATGAAGAGTTACTTACTGGTCATAAAGTGACGATATCCCGACAAATATCCTCCCCTCAGAATCGACAGCAGCATGAGTATCGGCCCCAGAGGTGGAGCTAGTACTACTGCGTGTAGGGTCGACATCGGCATCATCAGTACTGGATCGGGACGGTTGCGTCCCAGTAATAGATGTGTAGATGGGCCGTGTCTTCCTACCTTTTTTACTAGACCTCATATCTGTATTACAGTAAAAATATTAAAATATACAACTTTAACAATAGGAAACAATATATTCACAATACATATAAAACTTTAAAGTTCTAATAATCTAAAGCATTCACAATACATATAAAACTTTAAACTATTAATAATCTAAAGCATTCACAATACATATAAAACTTTAAAGTTCTAATAATCTAAAGCATTCACAATACATATAAAACTTTAAACTATTAATAATCTAAAGCATTCACAATACATATAAAACTTTAAAGTTCTAATAATCTAAAGTATTCACAATACATATAAAACTTTAAACTATTAATAATAATCTAAAGCATTCACAATACATATAAAACTTTAAATTTCTAATAATCTAAAGCATTCACAATACATATAAAACTTTAAACTATTAATAATCTAAAGCATTCACAATACATATAAAACTTTAAAGTTCTAATAATCTAAAGCATTCACAATACATATAAACTTAAAACTATTATTAATCTTCGTCCCCATCATCATCACTGGACTCTGAATTACTACAAAACTCGAGTTCTTCATCTTCGTCTTCGGACTCTGATGAATCAAACTCTGGTTTCTCTTCCTCTTCCTCTTCCTCTTCCTCTTCCTCTTCCTCTTCCTCTTCCTCTTCCTCTGATTCATCAATATCAATGTGCGCGAGATGACCTGAACGAGGCGGAGGAGGTGGCAAATTCACTGGTAAGATATCCTCCTCGGGTTCATCAACATTTTGAGGAATATGAGTGACATCATCTAATGGATGATTAGCTGATGAAACGTTAGGTGGCACTGGCATTTCATCCTCTTGATAGGGTGTTTCTAATGACGACTCTATAGTTGTCGACGAGGGTAGGTTGTCAATCATACTCCTAGCCTTGGTCATCCTGACAGCCCACCATCCGTCGGGTCATGGACGAGGATAGGGAGTCATGTATACATGTTGTGCTTGAGATGCTAAGATGAAGACGTCGTCGCCATTATGTCTGGACGAGTCCTTTACATCGACGAGGTCAAATATGGCGTGCTTCTTAACACCTCGCACAGCATCTCGCCAATCACAATTGAACAAGACAACACTGTTTCTACCCAAATACTCCACCTCGACTATTTCTTTCAGGACGCCATAATAATCAAGGTTTCCTTTAAGCTTCATACCCCTATTCCACGTTAATTTAGAGCCCCCGTAAGCTTTGGTATGAAACACATAGCCATTCACAAAATAACCGTTGTATAAATTAACGTTCAAGTACGGAGTTGATGCTAAATGTCTTAACCTCGCAGCTTTGGCATCACCCGGATGTTCAGCTATCTATAAGACAATATGTAACCGATTTAATACAATTTTAAGATTGAATGTTTAAAAAAGTGTATAGAATAAATTTGAATGAAACGAAATATTTACATATTTCCTTAGCCAGTTTGGAAATTCTCTGTCTGTCCTAGTTGCGATGAGTTCTGAAGATAAATCCTGAGATAAATCTTCAAACATTCTGCAATAGGGTTAAACAAGGCATTTCATATGCAGGTAATTAAACATGCATAATTTAATCGACGAGGCGTAAACATAACATCAATGACTTACTTGATATATTCCCCAACCTCGTCACAGTTAAGAAGAACATACGTTTCAACCGCGGCAAACTCTTTAGCGGTTAACGTACGCCTACCAACCCGTTTGCCGAGGAACCGACCAGGGGATGAAAATACAGAGATGTTTCCCTTAGACGGACAACCACCATCGTAATTGCGGCCAACCCTAGTCAATCTCGTATCAACATCAGAAGGAAAATATGTTCCGACAAAGGCAACAATCTCATCTATAATAATGACCTCCGAAATTGAGGCCTCGAATTACGGCCCTATTGCTCATCTTCCTTTTCAGTTGGCCTAGATACCTAAAAGTCATTCGTAGATTAAAACATAAATAATGTTAAAGAAGGTATATTGTTAACGCTCAAATTATTTAGAAATAGAATAAATTCAATTACCTCTCAAATGGATACATCCATCTGTATTGAACTAGACCACCGACTCTAGCTTCGTATGCCAAGTGGACCGGTAAATGCTCCATAGAATCAAAGAATGAAGGAGGAAATATCTTCTCAAGTTTGCAAAAAGTCACTACGATGCTCTCCTCAAGCTTTTTCATGTGATCAACATGCAGTGTGGTCGATGTTAACGCTCGGAAAAACTCACTTAACTCTATTAACGCCACCCAGATATTGTCAGGCAAGAGACCCCTGAGAGCAATCGGAAGTAGCCTATCCAGCAAAACGTGGCAATCGTGACTCTTCAAACCCTGCACTTTCTCCTCCTCTATATTGACACAGTTACCAATGTTAGACGCGTAACCATCTGGAAGCCTTAAATCCTTAAGCCATTTCAGGAGGAGGAGTTTCTTTTCCTTTGTAAGCACGTATTGAGCCATCGGTCTAACTGGTTTACCATTGACGTGTACCAAGTCTAAGGCCGGCCGCTTACAGATTTCCTTAAGGTCCATTCGAGCTTTTTCGTTGTCTTTAGTTATTCTCTTGAAATCCATCAACGTGTTAAAAACATTATCGAATACATTCTTCTCAATGTGCATCACGTCAAGGTTATGTCGAATGAGATTTGTTTTCCAGTATGGCAGCTCCCAAAATATACTCCTCTTGGTCCAGTTATGGGTAGTCCCAAACCCTTGTATTTTGGTCTTCGAAAACTTTTTCCCCCACCGAGGATCGGGTAATGTAGATACCTTCTCATAGACCGTGTCACCACTTAAACGAATTGGGGCCTCATCATGGTCAATCTTGTTCTTTTTAAACGCATTCTTCTGGGTCTTGAATGGGTGGTCCTCCGGAAGAAATTGTCTATGGAAATCGAACCAACATGGTTTTCCAGAGTGCGTGAGCGTGAAAGACTTTGTGTCACTTGTGTCACTCATACAATACGGACAGGCCAACTTCCCGTGGGTGCTCCAACCCGATAACATCCCATATGCAGAGAAGTCATTAACTGTCCACATCAACGCAGCCTTCATGCTGAAATTCTCTCGCTTGAAAGCATCCCACGTTTCGACCCCATCCTCCCAAAGCTGCTTCAATTCGTCCATCAAAGGTCGGAGATAGACGTCAATGTTCCTTCTAGGGCTGTTTGGGCCGGGATGAATAACGACAAGAACATGTAGGGATCACTCATACACAACCAGGGCGGAAGATTGTAAACAGTGGCTATAACCGGCCAACAAGAGTAAGATTTTGCCCCAGGACCAAACGGATTGAAACCATCAGAGCAGATGCATAACCGTATATTTCTTGCTTCAGACGCAAAGTCAGGATAAGTCTCATCAAAGTGTTTCCATGCCTCCCCATCACTGGGATGAATCAACACACCCTCTTCACGCAAACTTTCCTTATGCCAATGCATTGCCTCTGCAGTAGATTTAGACGCGTAGAGGCGTTGCAGTCTTGGAATCAACGGCATGTAACGCAACTGCTTATGTGGTTTGTTTTTCTTGTGTTTTGAACTCCCCCTCCGATTTGGCTTATATCTACTTTGTCCGCAAATTGAACACTCGTCTTCTCGTGAATCTTCCTTGTAGAATAGCATGCAAATCATTCTTACACGCATCAATCTTTTCATAACATAGCCCAATCCGCCCAACCAACTTCTTTGTCTCATAAAAGTTTGTAACCATCTTATTCTCTTTCGGCAACATCCGCTTAATTGCTTTCATGATACGATTATAAGCGCATCGGCTAATATTGCAATCAGCCTTTATGTTAAAGAGCTCACCACGCCCTCCAACACACTGATCTCGCAACCTGGATAGACCTTCTCTTTTGCAGAGTCCATAGCATCAATAAATTTCTTGGCTGCAGGGGTTGGTTCTTGCTGTTGGTTCTCTGACCAATCGAATTCAGGACCGGCTGCATCCCTAACCATATCTTCCATATTCAAAGGTGGTTCTTCATTGTCCGGAATAATAGGTTCGGGTTCGGGACGTACATGAATATTCCCGGGGGGATTATTCGCAACATTTGTGCACAATCTCAGCTCACCATGACGAGTCCACCGTTTGTACCCAACTTCAAACCCGTTACGCAAAAGATGTTTCTGAGTCTCGATCAAGCTTAGATACTTGACATTACAACAGATGGTGCATGGACACCTAATCTTACCCTCATCATTCATGTGACTGGTTTTATTTGATTCAGCAAATTCAATAAACCCCTTCAACCCTCTTATAAACTCAGGATTGATACTGCAATGATTCGGCAACTTCCGCTTGTACATCCAACTACGATCATCGTTAGCAGACATCACTCATGCATTGCAATCCATATATTATATGTACACTCAATTTAATCGACGGATGAAACAAAATTGGGATGTTAATAATTATTTGATTTCATAATATATTAACAGTTTAGAAGTAATTAACGTATTATCATTCCCTAAATTTGAATTACAAACTTAAAAGCAACACAGATCTTCTTAAAATAAATATAAAGCTTCTAACTCATATTTAACAATATATTAACAGGTCTTCTTAAAGTGTCTAGGAACTCATTCCCGCACCCGAACTCAAATCTCTACTCTTCCTCCGCCTCGGTCCCCGGGAGGTCTTTGGTCTAGGTATGTCGAAAAAGTCAGTCTGACCTCGTCCTGGCTCAGGTATCGTGTGAGCCGGTGGATCAATCAGTCTGGTAGCTCTCGCACGCTCTTTCCTGCCTCAAGGCCTCCCTGCGAGCTATCACTTCGGGATCATTTCTCAAAGCAGCTCTCCGAAGCTCCCATCTCTCATAATCTGCTGCAATGTCGCCAGTGATTTCATCAGGGTTGCTCTTGGCCTCTATGTCTCTTAATGTCCGGCTAGAAGAATAGTCTGCCCCAAAATACTCTCGGCGTCGAGCCTCTATCATCAGCTGTACAGGACCTTGCTGCTCCTCGTACCAAATCAGATACTCGGTGGTCAGAAATGTGCTACCTCTAGTCTGACGGAGTAGTGATTGTATCGGAAGAAAGCCCTATAGAAATGCTCTTCCAAAGAAATGTGTAGTCTGAGGCTCAGTCATAATCATCGGCATGGTATTAGTCGTCAACTGCTCTCTCAAAGTCCGAATGGTCTGCTGTGGGTATCCGTACTGTCTGCTCACTAGAGATGGAATGAAAAAGGATGATACATGTAGTCCCGGAAGTCGGACAATCACTGACTCGTCCCGAATATCTCTCATAGTACGCAATCCCCATGCCGAAATCCAATAGTACAGGTTTGCGGTCTCATATCGGGCCAAGGCCAACCTCCTATGCCAACTCTCGCAGCGGCATCCCTCAATATCCCGCATTGTCCGAGTCCACCCAAGGTAATGTCGTCTCGCCCTCCGGCAAAGTGGCGAGATCAAGCGCAATCTCTCATACGGCCACAATGATAGTAACTGGGCCAGCTCGAACCCATGTACTCGGATCCTCCGGCTAATCTATCAATGCCGTGGTGTGTCTCCGCTAGCAACAGTGGAATGATGTCCATCGCTCCCTGTCCAGATTGAATATGTCGGATGTCAACTCCTCGATCACCTCTCAGCTGCCTGATGATTTCTAATAGCATAGTTGGACACACTCCGATGTAGCTGCAGAAGTAGTGCGTAGACAGAATGAGCAACATGAATATATCTAAGGAAGTGGATAGATCAAACAGTCCGGGGCTGGTCCGACTCAATCTGGCTATATGAGTCAAGTCTATGAATCTATCGTCAACGACAATGCCCGATACCCAGTCTGCTGATAATCCCAAGAATTCAGATAGTTGCTCCGTAACTGATCGTCTGTCTCGAGGAAATGCCACAGTCCTCGACTCACCACACCCGCCGGTGCTCGAAAATCCTCCATCGTTGGCATCGGATCGTTGTACGATAGGGTGAACACATGTCGCTCCGAATCCCAAAAGCACGGCGCCTTGAGCAGATCCCAATCAATCTTCCAATCTTTTAGAGACCAGATGCATGGCATGCTATACCTCCTGTCAATAAGTTTCCGGTGTTGTTTTTGGTGAAAGCGCGAGAGTTCAAGAATGTCTTGTTGAAATTGATACTCTCGGGAAACAATTTCTCCATTGTAATGCTCTATGCTGCCTTAAATTGGGGCTGCTGGGATTTTTTACATATTAATATTGTGAATAATTGTAAATTGTTAATATTTAAATTTAGGTTTAGAATTGGGATTGGCTTCTTAGTATCAACAAATCTTGAGCTCTAGTTCAAACTAAACTAAAGGATAATGGTGTCCCTTCCTAACCACCTACTCTGTCCTTTAAGTGCCTGTTTGATAAACATATCCCATCCCGAAATGCACGATTATATGAAATGCAAATATCACTTTGTCTACTTGTTTTATATTTGAAAATAAAGAAATTTCGGCTTTTGGATAGACCTAAATTATTACTATTGTGAATAATTTTAAATATTAATATTTAATTCTTTGTTGTAAAATATATAATTTTACAATGATGAATTAAATTAACATTTATAAACAAAATGAGAGTAGTTCTCATTCACAACTATCAAAACCCTATCTCATCTTAGACCAAGAAAGACAGAGCAAACAAGTTCTCGACTGTTTGAGTAAAGGATTTTCTGTTTTAATAAGAATTTTTTTCCGGTTTCCTTTGTCCTCCTCTCTTAGGATCTCAAACATCGCGGACCATGTTTGTGACGGTGCTGTTTTTACTCTTCCTTTGGTGTTATACGGTCACAAGTAAAAACAAGGTAACAGTATAACACCAGTGAAGAGAAAACAGAACTTTCCTCCAATTTTTTAAATCTCCACCTTCCATTTACTCAAGATCCTGATTGCAGAATCTTCCTCATGAGCTTGAAAGCTGGCGGTGTTGCCCTCAATCTCACGGTTGCTTCGCAACCGTGAAAAGCAACCGTGAGATTGAGGGCAACACCGCCAGCTTTCAAGATCATGAGGAAGATTCTGCAATCAGGATCTTGAGTAAATGGAAGGTGGAGATTGAATAAATTGGAGGAATGTTCTGTTTTCTCTTCACTGGTGTTATACTGTTACCTTGTTTTTACTTGTGACCGTATAACACCAGTGAAGAGTAAAACAGGCACTGTCACAAACATGGCTGTGATGTTTTAGATCCTTAGAGAGAAGAGGACAGTGAAACTGGAAAAACTCTTATTAAACAGAAAATCCTTTGCTCAAACAGTAGAGAACTTATTTGCTCTATCTTTCTTGATCAAAGATGGACGGATTTTGATAGTTGTGGGTGAGAAAGGCTCTCATCTTATTTATATTTTAAGATGTTAACCACCAACCACAATACCCTAAGGTGCATCTAGGGTGCCAGGATTGATATCAGGCCCTCAAACTTAGGTGATATACATCACCGTCCGCGATGCCATCAATCGCCCTTAAATGGGATCTAGAACCACTAAGGTAGTGTGCATTTGAATATGTTACATTATTGAGAAATTCACCCCCCTTTGACTTTAAAAGACTTGAAAATTAGATATTTAGTAACTTATCTAATTGTTGCATATGTAACATGTTATGTTTACTAAATATGTAACATGTTATGTTTACTAAATATAACATGTTACATATTTGATTATGAGTACGGTTATTTATCGTTTTCTTTATAGTGGCATATGTTTTCTTCTATTCGTTAATATTACTAACATATCGTTTTCTTTTTGTCTTTTCTGATTCGGTATAACTAAATTGATTATTACCACCATTTAGATTACGCATTATTCGTTTTTTCTTTAGATCTTTATCAATTATTTTTGTGATTTTCATAGATACTCTTTAATCTCAGTTATGGTTCTCAAAGTACATTTTATGATTTCAGGTACTACACCTTAAATGTTGGTTTACTTATTTACGCGACACGTATATACAGAAACTGTATCCTAGTTTGTTTCATATAAGGTGCATCTAGGGTGCCAGGATTGATATCAGGCGCTCAAACGTAGGCGACATAATCACCGTCCGCGATGCCGTCAATCGCTCCAAAATGGGATCTAGAACTAGATGTTCCTAAACTCTTTCATCCACAGTTTTCTTACTTATTTGTTTGTAACTGAAGCAAATAATACTAAGTTTACACCTTGTCTAATTCCTCCCATTAGTGTTACCTACCCATATATCCTTCCTCCCATTTAAACCCCTTCCGAAACAATATTTTTCTATTCACATCTTTTTGACGTTAATGAATCATGAAGGAACTTATCATGAAAATTGTCGACAATTTTTTTTTTATTATGCAGCAGTTTTCTTTAGATTAAAATTAAAAATGGGCAATCATGTAGTTTACTTCAGTTGTCTACAGTTGCAGGGGAGGAACTGCTTGCTCTTCATGGCCACTTGCAATTAGTTTACTTTCAAACACTGATGCGCCAACTAAGTTTCTTAAACAGACATTTCAACAAACACTACAACTGCATAGTTATAAAAGTTGACACATACAACTCCATTGCAGTAAAAACTTAAGAATATTAAACATTAACTTTTTATTAATATTATTCTATCCAACACATAAAAACTGTTGATTTTTTTTTTTAAATAATGTTAATTTTTTTTAAAAAAAAAATTAACTTTACAATATCTATTATTAGTTCAAATGATATGGACGAAAATAAATGAAAAAAATGAGATTTCACAACCAATTAATAATTAATGTGATTCAATATTCACCAAAACATCATTTTTTTACAAAAAAAAAAAAAACAGAAAATTAATACAAAATTACAACTTCATGGAACCCATATCAAGGACATTCATAGTGCAATAACAAGATTGAAATTTTCCCTCTTAATTAATAAACAAAATTCAACTCAGATCTAATTTTAATTTAAGCTTACCTTGATTAGAGAAAGAGAGAGAAACACGGTGGAAGCAGGGACGGACGGACGGAGGACGGACAGCGGCAGCAGCTCGAGACGGAGACGGTGGAGAGGTGGACGGACGGCGAAGCTAGGCGGTGTGGAGAGGTGGACGACGGCGGTGTGAGAGCTAAGTCGCGGGTAGAGAGAGATAGCGGGAAGAGAGAGAGAGGGAAATAATGGCGTAACTGATTTCAGAATCCCAAAATCAATATTTATAATTACCCTCAGCAACGGAATATTTCGCCGCTAAATATTAATTATAGCGGCGGAATTAAAATTTCGACGCTATAATTAATATTTAGCGGCGGAATATTCCGTCGCTGATAAATACGACGCTAACCTTTACGTTCACATGGATCGATGACGTGGCATGTTCACCGACGGAAATTTCCGCCGCTGTTTTAACCTCAGTGACGGAAATTTTCGCCGCTATTATTAATAAATATCATTGTTTTTATTATATATAAAATGAAAATTATTTTAAATTACTCTCAAAAAATAAATATGAGTCAATAAATATTATTTTTGAAAAAATAAATAAATCATAAATATTAATTAATTTTAATTAATAAATATCATTATTATTAATTATATAAAATATGAAAATTATTTTAAATTACTCTCAAAAAAATAAATATGAGTCAATAAATATTATTTTTGAAAAAAATAAATAAATCATA
>JAFEMH010008218.1:0-56275 GCA_022495995.1 Adenophora triphylla var. japonica | reverse complement strand
CCGTTGATCGCCGCAAAAATTGGTAGGAGTCACCATCACCTCTTCCAGCCTAAAATGAAAGGTATGCGTGGTGTCCCACCAAGCATTTAGACAAAGCCAAGAAGACGCCCTTGTTCTTCCGCGTCTCGCTATCCCACCTGTGTTCTCCAAGAACACGTTCACCCAAGAGCAATCACTAGCCTTCGAGGACTAGGCCTCCCATCTCGGGAAATATCGAGCAGGCTCCGCCACAACTCAACTACGGCCTCAAGGGACCCCCTTGACTTCATCTTCTTTGCCTTCCCAGACGAAGGCACCTCATCCCGCAGGTAAACAAGCAAAGGTACGTCAATAAAAGTACTTAAGCAAATATAAAAAAAAATGCAAAGCACAAAAGTCCGTCCCAACACGGCAAAGCATAAAAGTCCGTCCCAACACGGCAAAGCAAAAAAGGTCCGTCCCAACACAAGAAATTTTTCAAACAAAAGTCCGTCACAAAAACACGACACACATTACACAATTTTCTCAAAAGAGGGATTCGTCCCTACATGACACATTTTCAAACAAAGTCCGTCTCTACACGGCAATTTTCCAACAAAAGTCCGTCACAAAAAAAGGGCACACATTTGTGAATGTGGGCCCAAATTCTATTTTTTGTTTTTTTTAGTTTGGATTCACGCGAGTTTGAAAACATCCGATTTAATTTGAAAACGGAGTCGCCACCCATTTTGATTTCCTCAAAACTTTGAAAAAAAGGTTTTTAGGGTTCGGAGGTTAAGTTACCCCTTAGGAAGAACGGATCGTCGTTCACCCAAGGTGCCTTGCCGTAGCAAGTCTCCCTAGATTCCATTTTTCGTGCTTGCTTGTGTGCTTTCTTGTGTGCATGTGTTGAAAAGAGAGGGGGGGGAATGTTCCAAGTTGTCTTCCGGACGTACAAACCATTTAGTTGGTTGTCGCTCGGGATTCCTTGGATTTTTATGTGTTCGGGACTTTGATCCCATCCTCATTTTGGACTTGTGATCATCGCTATTTGACCTTGGGTCTTGCGTGATCGAGAGAAGGACTCTTTTTTTATAGTCCAAAATGAGGTTCTTTAGAAAAGAAGTGTCCTTAGCCCATCAATCCTACACCTTGAGACGATTGAGCTTATATTGGAGCTATCATGCTCGTCTCAAGTGATAATCGGAGATATAGGTTTGAGGTTTATCCCTTTCTAAAGAGATTGTGGCACCTTTAATGGAAGAAACGATGTAAAGATGGGATCTTTACACCGGTCCGTTCCAAAGGATACCAATAGGGACTAGGGGAATGCATGTTTTATGATAAAAATGACATTTTCAATGAAAAGATGACATTTTTGGGTGCAAATGATGCTCTTTGATTGCAAATGATGCTTTAGAAAGGATTTTTAATGCAAAGGATGCATTTTTATGTGGAAAGATAGTATTTTATATGCAAAGGATGCATAAAGACTACATTTTGAAAGCAAAGGATGCTACTTTGATTGTAAAGACATGATTTTTAGTGCAAAGGATGCATCTTTATGCATGAAAATGGGTTTTAGGTGCAAAGGATGCACCTTTAATGTAAAGACATGATTTTTATATGCAAAGGATGCATTTTTATTGTAAAAAGAGATTTTTAGTTGCAAAGGATGCACCTTTAATGCAAAGATCACATTTTTATGAGCAAGGATGCAATGGTAATGCAAATGATGCAAAGGGAGGGGGAAAATGATTTAAAGATATGATCTTTATCAACAAATATGCCAAGTCCCAAATAATATATAGCAATATATGAATGCAAGGAGCAAGTATATCACATAAAGCAAGTATAATGCAAGATAAGGGGGTGAGAGGTTACCAATGGTGGTGACCTCTTCTTCTTTTGGAGTTTGCCTAGTGGATGGACCAACTCTTGGAGGCTTCAAGGAGGAGGGAGGTGGCTTCTTGGCACTCTTAGCTTCCTGATTTTCGTTGGGATATTTTGGAAGAGTTTGTATGCCGGAAATTGTTATTCCAAAATGGGTAGAGGAGGCCTCTATTTATAGGCACCTGGATAGAGCAAATGAGGCCGTGCGGCTAGGAGTTCCTCCTAATGCACCGTGCGGCATTATCCCTTGTGACTCAAAGATGTTTCTAGAATCATGCAAGGTGGCACTTCTAGAAGGTTTTCCATATTAAGGAAAACGTGCTTTTTAAATTTAAAGCAGCCCCTTCATCCCTCGAAGGTTCGGAACAGCCTGCAATTGCTCCCGAACTTTAGGAAAGTCCGGTGGAATTGCCGGAAACTTAACCTAAGGCATGAGCCAGATTTGGGTACTTACAACATTGCACATAAATTTTCCACACAAAGTCCGTCTCAACACGCCAATTTCTCACACAAAGTCCGTCCCTACACAAAGAAGTTTTTCACAATGTACATACGGAAATAGCATGAGGTACAAATCACCAAAGCATACATTTCAAGGAGAGGAACTTTATTTTCACAAATAAGGAAGATGGAGTGGCGTCGTTGCCGAAGTCTCGATGTTGATTTGGGAAAATCAAATTCCAGACCAATCCGCACGGACCACTTTGCAAGGCAAGTGGATACGTGCGGACCACTTTGCATCCCGTGCGAAATTCCCTTTTGCCCTTAAAATCTTTGTCCTTGGCCGTCCAAAGGCCATTTCCAAATAGATTTAATGCAGCTTTGCTCCCTAAGCCAACAGAACAAACACCGGCCGTCATCGTAAGCCCGAATCTCACCCACTAAATGGTAAAATTAACACCGACCGTCATCGTAAGTTCGGACCTCACCCACTAAACGGTAAAATTAACACCGGACGTCATCGTAAGTCCGGACCTCGCCCACTAAATGGTAAAATTAACACCGGCCGTCATCGTAAGTCCGGACCTCGCCCACTAAACGGTAAAATTAACCCCGACCATCATCGTAAGTCCGGATCTCGCCCACTAAACGGCAAAACAAACACGAAAAGGCACAAAACGCCTCCAAAACACAAAACACGAAACAAAAACGGCCATCAAATTAAGCCCGAACCCCTTCCCCAGCGGACAAAAAGTCAAACGGCCATCAAAGTAAGATCGTACGAAAGTACATATCCCCAATAGATAAACCTCGGCCATCATAGTAAGTCCGAATCTCGCTCACTAAACGGCAAAACAAACACAAAAGGGCACAAAACACCTTTAAACACACATCCCATGACCTAAATGCCTTCAAAACAAAACAAGCCATTTCCTCGACAGCCATCGTAAGCCCGAACCTTTCCCCAGCGGACAAAGCACAAGGCAATCACGCCTCTAAAAATCAAGAACAAACAAGCACGCCTCACAAAAGGCCCTACCAGGTTCATACTCATGAACCAATGAATAACCACTTTCATCCCCGACTGAGGACACCGACACGTCCCTGTGATGTACCAGATTTTTAAAATCAAACGGAGTCGCCACGCCATTTTTGTTTTATGTACCAAAACTTTGAAAAATGCCCGAAATAAGAGATTTGGGTTCGGAGGTCATGTTACACGCCGGGAAGAACGTTAGTGTACACCCGGAATGCCTCGTAAAACGAGTCTTCCAAACATAGAAAATCCATTGTTGTGTGTGTGTGTGTGTGTGTGTTCCTTTGGCCAAAATAAATTGAAACTGAGAAAAATAAAAATTGGGAATTCATTATTAGACTTTGGACAGATCCCATGATTTTTGGTATGATTTTTGGGTTGAGTTTTGAGACTCAAAGGATTTTTTGAAGTTGAAAACCAATTCTGCCAGAATGAAAAAGGCAGTAGACACTTGACTTTGAAATGGATTTAAGGGCTTTAAAACTTCATAATATGAGGAAACTCAGAGAATTAAAGTTGTTCCAGACACCTTAAATAAGATTTATGTAAAAGAATTTTCCATTTTGGAGATTATTTGAGGGACCAAAACCTTCTTGAAATCTCAGATATGAAATCTGGATTTCCAGAGACTGATGAACTGACCTTTAAAGGAAAATTTGAAAAAGGGAGTTTTACTCACGAAAAAAATAAAGTAAAAATATTTCTGGAAATCTCTGGATGTTGGATACAAAAAGTGTTTTGTAGTCAACACCAAATTGCAATTTTATCTCTGTCCAAAAAATTATACCATGGACAGAGGTCTTAGAAAATTGCTACTGGACAGCAACTTTCTTAGGAAGAAAAACATGATTTTAAAGGGGGTTTGGCATCCATGCTTGTCCCCATTTCCCTAGGTTTTGATTAGTGATCACTTGACATTTTAGTGGTGAATCAACTATATCAAACTATCCTTGGGGTACATTAGGACTAAGCACTTCATTTGCTTGGGAAGGGGAATTTTATCCTTTGAAAATGAGATTTGATGTATGAAAATGTTTTTTAGGGTTTTGAAAATGCATTTGCAAGTATGTAAGAACACTTTGAAGAGAATTTTGATCATTGTAGAAGATCAACCATGGAGATGAACTTCCATGGTGATCTTCTTGGATCTAGGGAAAGAAGATGAACAAACTACATTTTGGAGTTTGAAAATGCATGCATGAAGATGAGATTTTAGGTGCAAGGAGAGGGAGGTTATACCCATCTTCCCTTGTGTTTTGTGTTTGAATGGATTCAAAGGCTTGAAATGTGTTTCAAGATTTGAAAGTGTTTAGGGTTGATGATTTGAGGTTGGTTAAAGAGAAAACAAGCAGATAACAATGAAGTCCTCTATGCTCTCTCTCTTAACCTCCTCCTAAAAGGGTGATTTGAGCTTGAGTTAGTGTATGTATGAGAGTATGTATGAGAGTGATTTGAAAGTATTTTGAGTGAGTGGGATTTGGGAAAGATTGAAGAGAAAATGGTGGCAATTCAAGTGAATTCCCACTGTTTTCTCCCTATTTTTCGCCAAGGTGCTGTTGCTGTGAGTGAATTGTGTTGTGTAAACTGAGAGAGGAGGGTTCAACATAGGCCTGGAAATTGACAATAGATCTCCGCGCGGAGGGTTGTGTAAACGTGCCCGGTGCATTAAATGCTACTCCAGTGCTTTGGACAGGAGGAATATTATTCAAAAATTCCAGCAGCTTTCTGTTTTTCAACTTGCTTTCTAATTCGGATTTTCTCCAATTTCTCTTTGCTTTTTGAGATTCTTTTCCTTGGTTTAACTTAAATGGCAATCCCTAATCTACCCTCACTTTGTTAGAAAGTTTAGGAATTGTTAGGAAATGTTAGTAATGTTAGACTTCGTTAATTTTCTAACGAGAATACTAACAAGCTCAAATTGGCGCACTTACAAGAGGCCCTCGGCGACGGCGCTTCGAAGGAAGCGGGGTCGTCGATAAGAGTAAGGCTCCATATTTGGCAGGGTGATCTCGTAATCGAGTGGCTGAACCTAGCGATAGGCTACCTACGTATCCCGAATGGGAATCAAGCTGCCGTAGTTCGGGTCTTTGACCCCTGGAGATGATGGCGTTTTAGGTGCCTCGAACCCGGATGAGCGAGTTCGCAATGATTGCCGAAAGAAACTCGCCGGGGATAGGAAATGACCATTTTCGATCCGATGGCCGGACTTCTGTATCCCGAAACGTGTGAATGTGTGTGCCCAAAATTTTTGTTTGTATTTTTGGAAATTCACGCGAGTTTGAAGACATCCGAGTTTAATTTGAAAACCGAGTCGCCACTGCCATTTTGATTACCTCAAAACTTTGAAAAAAAGGTTTTATGGGTTCGGAGGTTAAGTTACCCCTTGGGAAGAACGCTTGGTCGTTCACCCAAAGTGCCTTGCCGGAGCAAGTCTCCCAAGATTTCATTAATCGTGTTTGCTTGCGTGCTTTCTGTGTGCATGTGTTTGAGTAAAATTAGGGGGGGAATGTCCCAAGTCGTCTTCCGGACGTGACAAACCATTTATTGCCGTCGCTCGGGATTTCTTGGAATTTATGTATTCGGGATTATGATCCCGTCCTCATCTTGCGAACTCCGTGATCATCGCATTTCCAACCCTTGGGACCCTCGGGACTTGCGTGATCGAGAGAATGACTCCCTTTATAGTCAAAGATGAGGTTCTTAGAAAAGGAAATGTCCTTAGCCCATCAACCTACGCTTTAAGACGGCTGAGCTCATATAGAGGCTTCATACTCATTCTTAAGCGATAATCGGAGATATAGTGGTTCAAGGTTGTCCCTTTCCTAAAGAAATTATGGAAACCTTTAATGGAAGGAACGATGCAAAGATGAGAACTTTTACACCGGTCCATTCCAAGGCTGCTATTGGGGAAAAGGGGGAAATGCATGTAAGAATGATATTTTTAGCAAAAAGATGGCATTTTTGGTTTGAAAAGGATGCATTTGATTGTAAAATGGTGCTTTTTAATTTAAAGAAATGTTTTTATGCAAAGGATGCAATTTTATGGGAAAATAGCATTTGAGGTACAAATGATGCACAAAGATGTTATTTGAAAGCAAATGGATGCTTTTTATGTAAAGAAATGATGTTTGGGTGCAAAGAGTGCATCTTTTAATGTGAAAAGGGATTTAAAGGTGGAAAAGGAATGATTTTAATGCATGAAAATGGGATTTAGGTGTAAAGCGATGCACCTTTAATGTACGAGAATGATATTTTAATGAAAAGATGACATAAGTATGTACATAGATACTATCTAAATTGCGTATAGACATCAGTTATAGCTAAAAGGGGATTAACATCAGATTACGCCTTGAAACAGTGAAGCTTCGCAGAACCGGCTACTTATGTCGCAGACATAGGCACGCCATGTCATGACATAACTAGGGTTTCTCATTTTGCAGAGGTTTTAAACATATAAACCGAGATTTGCAGAGGTAACAAGGCACCAAAATGGTCAAGTTACTTCACAAACAAATCTCGTGAGAGCATGTTTAACAATAATGAACACTTCCAAGAGGGGCGTGGATATGAGGGATCCACACTCATCTCTGAAAGGTGGCTCATGCAAAACCAAGTCAAAACGAAGATTTTATATGGAAAATGTAATGAAATAAAATGTGGATCTGGGTAATACGGTTAAAGCATGCAACTTTAATCGTAATACTACATTATCAATGCATGTAACACATAGATTTTATATTCAAAGGAAAATAGAGTGGAAAAGTGGGTAGAAACTCGCTACCCTCGAAGATCCAAGCAATTCCTATATCAAGTTAGGATATAGGAGCCTTCTAGCGTCCTTCCTCCTGGGAGACCGAGTTCAGCCTTGGATCCTCGGGAACTCGATTTCTTGATGTATGTGAGAAGCGTGTGCACACAGTGGGAAGTGGATGTAGGATGGATTGGGAGGATCGAAAGTGATTCGGAGGGTATGTGGAGGAGAGAGGAGGCTTCTGGAGCGATTCCCCTATGTAGGGGGACTGAGGGGCGGAAGAGGTGTGTGAAAATGAGAGGTGAAGGCCTCTATTTATAGTCACTTGCATGGCTCAAGTTAATGTCGCATCACGAACGATAACAAGCCACATGATCGTATTCTTTCTAGAAACATGCAAGTGTGGCATGGTTCTAGAACTTTTCTTGGTCTGGTTATGTCCGCACGGACATAAGGCAAATTAGCCACTTTTGGGATTCTTCTTCAGAAACACGCAAGCGGCAATTGGTTCCAGAACTCTTCCTGCCGGTTACGCCGCACGACATAAGTAGCCAAATCTGGATTTTTCTGAGAAACATGCAAGGTGCTACAGTTTCTAGAAGGGTTTCGGGATTAAGAAAACGTGTTTCTTAATCACCAAGCATTTCCTTCAGCCCTTAAAAGGCTTGGAACATCTTCGAATTGTTCCTAACTTTAGGAAAATCCGGGAATTACCGAAAAATTACCGGAATTGCCTGGAAAATTAACCCAAGGTACGAGCCAGATTTGGGTACTTACAGTAAGCCCTCGGCAACGCCACTTGCAAGGCGAGTGGGGTTGCCGACAGAAAAGGATCTGATCTCGGCGAATGCCGAGACCTGGATCGGGAGACTAAGGCGGTCGAGTGGCCGAACCTTTGGAAGGCTACCTGACGTATCCGGAGGAATCAAGCCAGCCGTAGTTCGGGATTAGGATCCGCCGGCAATGTGGAAGGAAGAAGAGAAAATGACCTAGGAGGTCAAGCAATTGATCCTACTGGGGACACGCTAGGGAGTGACCCAGTGGTCCGGATATCTGAACTTTCATGAGGGGGCGCTTTATCACCGAGGAGTTGACAAAGAAACAGGGTGACCAAAGTGGTCGAAACGCCGGACCTTTTATAAAAGGCTACCTACGTATCCCGGAGGAATCAAGCCTTGATCGTAGTTCAAGCATCACTAGATAGTTAGGAACGATGTCTAGGATCCTTGAGATTTTGACAATTCGGAGGCCGTCACCCGATCTGAGAGCATTACCTGGAGGATGTCACTCAATTTTGACAATTACGGGAGGTCGTCACCTAAAGAAGCTAGAGCTTATGGCGCTATCTCTCATGACGGAGATAGAGGTAACTTAAGCTGGGAAACTTGAGCATCGTCACTATTCGCTGATAGCGGTAGCACAAGTTGAAATGATTTGGGCATACGCCACTATTCGCGGATACTGGCAGCACAATTTGAAATGATTTGGGCATTCGTCACTATTCGCGGATAGTGGCTTGCACAAATTTGAAATGATTTGGGCATTCGTCACTATTCGGATAGTGGTTGCACAAATTTGAAATGATTTGGGCATTTGTCACTATTCGTGGATAGTGGCTGCACAAATTTGAAATGATTTGGGCATTCGTCACTATTCGCGGATAGTGGTTGCACAATTTGAAATAACTTGGGACATTCGTCACTATTCATGATAGCGGTTGCACAATTGAAATAACTTGGGCATTCGTCACTATTCATGGATAGCGGTTGCACAATGTTTGAAATAATTTGGGCATTCGCCACTATTCGTGGATAAAATGGTTGCACAATTGAAATAACTTGGGCATTCGTCACTATTCGCTGATAATGGCTTGCACAAATTTAGAGTTCGACCTAACATTATTTCATTCTAACGGAAGCCCTACGACGTTATTTCTTTACTAAAGCTAGATGACTTTATTTCTTTATGATTGGAAAAACAGAGACTAAAGAAGTAAGAAGGACTCGATGATTTTTTGTAAAGAAAGTAGGACGAATCCCGATAATTTTTGTAAAAGAAGTGAATTAAAAATGCCAAAGGCAAATAAAATGAGCCACGAGGGGGTAAATTTGTAAAATAAGCCTCGGAGGCACGGAGGGAAAATTTAATTGAAAATGTTTGAAAATGCCAGGGCACAAAGGGTAAAACAGCCCTACGGGGACAAAATTGTAAAATGGAGCCTTCAGGGCAAAATTGTAAAAACAAGCCATAGAGGCCTATTATGTCGCACGACATAAGAGGCCCATTTGATGATTCATTAAAAATTGCACAGCCGCCATTTTGAAATTAATTTAGACTTGAAATTGAGAGGGAGGCGACGGCGAGAAGAGGGAGAGCAACCTCGTAGAGGGCGATTCTTGAGAGGGATCTAGAGAAATCAAACAAATCTTTAGTTCGATTCAACTTGGAAAATGCCTCCTAGGCTCTATCCGACCAAGAGGGCTTCTCAACATGCCAACTTAGCTACTCGAAGAAAGGGGGGGCAAAGGAATCAACGGCCGTTTCTTCCTAAGCACCAAGGGGAGATTTTTACCCACAGCCTACGATGAGCATACTTCGGATGTCACGAAGAAGGAAGAGGTAAGAAACCTAGGGTTTCTTGAAAATTTTCAATTTGTGCGAAATTGATTTGAACTGAGTTTTTCTTCAGACTGCATTTGAACTTCATATGGATTGGCCTGTGAACATGAATGAATCTAGGAAATGTAATGTGTAAATGCATGCCATACATTGATCCATTTTAACCTACTTTTTGCTTGAGATGATTTCAAGAAATAGCACGAAATATTGATACTTGTGCCATGTTTTCTTGCAGGGATTGCGCACCCGTGGCTCCCCTGAGGTGATCTGCAAGCTATGGGACAGCTTGCCGGGTAGCCAGGAGCAGCGGACTCGCCTAAGGGCCTTATTTACGCCGCCGGGCTAGGGCAATTTTTTGAGATGGCGAAGGCCATCTGGGGCACTCGAGAGGAGTGTGGATCTAGCGAGGGCATTCAGAGAGTTCTGTGGGAGACCACTCACTCATTTCACTTCTCTTGGGGTGAGACGACAGCCACTCCGCTGGACTTTGCGGTTATCACAGATCGCCTTTACGGATGAGCCGCTCTACATGCAGGAGCCCGTACAGGAGTTGAGCCCCACCTATCGCCGATGATGATTTTACGGGCTTACTTGGTTTCGTTCCCTTGATCAAGAAGGGGAAATGGATATGAGTTGGGGTGCTACATGGCTCGATTTTGAGGGGCAGAGCAGGGACTACACTGTGGTAGATGATCCCATTGAGAGCCGGCTGAGAGCCGAGAGATTGGCTAGAGCTTTTGTATGGGTGGGCTTTTCCGACATGCTGTTCATCAACAGCGCATCTACTGCTCTGATTTCACTGTTGGAGCTACTGAGAGCCTGGGATACTGTCGGGAATCTGTCCTGGGGGGAGGCAGCCTTAGCTGAGATGTATTTGGCCCTAGATGACGCCAGCCGAGGGAAGGCGAATTACTTCACCCGCTTTCATCCGGCTTTTGAGGTATTCTCTCACCTTGATCTCTTTTCCTTAGCATTTCATTATATCCTCGTTTTCCTGTTTTGACTTCTTCTTCTCCTTTTCGTGCTTGGGCATACGAGTATTTTGGCCGTTATGAGTGGCAGATCAAGGATGAGTTTCCGCCACCACTTTTTCCCGCTCTTCGTCGGTGGACGAAGGATGCCAGGAAATGCACTAGGCACGCCTGAGGGCTCGAGGTGCAGGATTACCGCTTCTTATCATGATACGTCGGCATGCCCGAGAGGGGTTCCACAAAGAGGATGAGCTTGTCCCCTGACCGGTTGCCGTTATGGCGCTTGGATTTAGATCACGCCGCGCACTTCACAGAGTGTCGCAAGCTACGGCGGGCTTCTGTCCGGAGACGCCTTGTATCTGGAGAGAGGGTGCATAGACACAGCATGGGCCGAATAGGCACGCCGGATCCCCGATGATCCTCCCCAGCCTAGGATGTGGTTGCCTCGCCGCTTGGAGAATGTAGATGCTTTGATCGTAGGCACTGGCGGCACATCTTTACACACGAGAGGGGACTATACTACGCACGCGGCCACGCATCTTCAGCCTCCACAGCACTGTGGTCGGTTATGGCGCTCACAGCATGGGGGCCTTCGATCGGCCATGTTGCTAGACCTCCTTGCCCCCGACTTTCATTGATTATCGTGGTGGCGTCGCATGAGGCGAGCTCACATTGAGTGTCCTGCACTCATCCTCATCCGGTGCTCCCGCGAGGTTCTAGATCTCGTAAGTATTGCTCCTTACGCCTCTTCGGATTGCTTGCATCTCTCTCGTTATCAAGAACCGTATTCGACACTTATTATGTCATGCTTAACAGTGTCACCAGCTTACAGGTGCACTTGACCAGGGCATATACCGGCGCCGCGGGCATGATTGGCAAGCTCCGTAAAGGCATGAGTTTCTCGGAAGAATCAGCCTGGTCCACAGTGGTTCGACTTGATATCTCTCTCACCTGGCCAACCCGAGAAGCGAAGAAGAGCCGCTCCGATGACGCTGGGCACCTAGGCGCCTGAGCACTAGAGGACCGACCGCCTTGGACAAAGACTGCAAATGTGCCTCTTTACAGCACTCCATCGAGAGATCACGCGATGACGATGATGATGAGGACGAGGATTAGGACGTGGATCTGAGCCGAGACTCGGCTGCAGCACTCACGCAGCTTGACTCTACTCCGTTATCACCGAGCTCGACGACTATTACCATGCACCTGGAGACTCATAGCTCACGAGTGCACCTTCTGACGATCCCGACGCACGAGCCAGAGGAGGCCGAGAGGACTTACGACGAGGACGGGAGACGCAGGAGGGTGATTACGAAGAGGGTGATGGAGAGGATCTCGTAGTAGTACCCCTTTCCCCTTAGACATTTATGACTTTTCGGGCTATTGTACCCTCTTTTGGGGAAATAACACATGCTATTATTATTATTTTTTTTTTTTATGCACAACTTTTGGAACTTGATCTACTTCTTGCATGTACAAATGGTTTGAATGGATGACTGATTTGGATGGATTTTTAGCTTGTAAATGAATGCAATGGAAGTGTACATGGGGTAAAGGAACCCTTCCCCTACGCATTTGAGAAATGTATGAATGGTAATTTGCACTTATTGATCCAAGTCGGGGATTGCCCTGGGGAGAAAATACAGCGTGAAGCCGCAAATTGTCGATGTCCGATGCTGGCTTGTTATGTCGCACGACATGGCTTTGTTATGTCGTCAGTTGACTTAAGTAAGCTCAATCAGTGCTTTTCTTATTGCCTGCCTGAACTGGAATGGGATGACGTTCGACACAACACTGTGTTGGAATTTGGGATCAAAGAGGTCACAAACCCGGTCTCCTTAGGACAATGGCAAAGAGATATATCGGGTCCTTCCTATAAGGATGGAAATGGGGTGACCTAGGAGGTCAAGCAACCAATCCTTCACAGTGAATGTTCCAAATCAAAAGCAGGATGACCAATACGGTCAGAAAATTGGACTCTCAAGTGAAAGGCTTACGCACCATCGGGAGAGTGGAGAAAGAAAAAAGGTGACCAAAGTGGCTCGGGATGGCTGAGAACCTTTATGAAAGGCTACCTACGTATCCCTGAGGAATCAAGCCGTGATCAGTAGTTCGAGCTTTACCTAGGGAGGCTAGGAATGATGTCTAGGATTTTCGACGTTTTGACAATTAGGAAACCGTCGCCTAGAGTTATCTCGAAGGCACTTTTGGGAGAAAATGTTATCATTAGCAATTGGCACGTTACTTGAGCCTAGGGGTGATTTTTTTCTGGAAACATGGTAGGGACTGGGAATGTATGTACATATGGAATGTGTTTAAGACGGGTTTCAAGCAGGTGGGGTCAGATCCCTTGGGCGGACCGAATCGTTGTTGCCGAGATGTTGTCAACGTGGACTAGAATTCCTTCGAGCCGAGACCGGGGTTTAAACCTCGGGTCTTGACTAAGGTCCTTTTCTTAAACTCGGCGCTTGAAGCCGATGCCGATGTGCTTTACAACAGCGTATGTCGGAGTGACCAAACCTTTCTTCTAGGGATGGATATGACTTATCGGAGCCCCGGTCTAAGGAAATACTCTCTGCAAAAGCCCCATATCTTGTTGAAGTAAGGAAAAATTCTTTCATTGGCAAAACCTTGGTTGAATGAGCTGAGCAAGCGAAGTGACTTGGCGAAGCCCCGCCCGGTGACCTAATAAAAATCCCAATCTGATTGGTATTGCGAACGTGATTCTCAAATTGATCTCGACCAAGACCGAATCCATCTAGGAACCTAGTGAAGAACCCGATGCGAACCCCGAAAATGGCTAAAGAAGCCCCGCTTAAAGGAATGCTTTGACAGAGTTTTTCGAGGCACCCTAATGCGAATTGTAGCAGAAGAGGGAAAACCTATCCTTTTCCTTCCTTTTTTTTTTTATTTTCTTTTTTTTTAGTCACTCACCAACCTTAAGAAGATGTGGACGAAGAGAAGAACTTTTAGGAAGATATATACATGCAGGCATATTTTTTTCGAAAAGTGGGAATAGATCCCGATTTTTGTGTTATTTCGATGGCCTTATTCGATGTAGGCACAAAACTCGCTTGGGTTTGACTCTTTTGAGAGAGTATAAGCGTAGTAAAGGTTGGTAAAAGTGTATGGAAGCCCCCGCCGATAGAAAATTAGTGTTTAGCTCATCTTTCCTAAGATGTAGAAAAGGAAGACTTGTCAAGACATCTAAAACTTGTTTTATTTACAATGATCACAAGATTGCTTAAAACCCTTTATTAATGTTCTGGTTATTCAACCACTAATCTCGATATTTAACAAACATTCTTATTAATCATGAGGAGAAAGTCAACCAATGTCGCTGGATCAAGGTTGGGTCAAGTGTGAAAGAAAGGTTTGTGGTATAAGGAGGTCATTGATGAGACCGGGTTTTCTCGGGATTTTTGGCCTGGTCCACGGGAGAGAGAGCTCATTTGAATGAGTGCCAGTGTGCTTTCTGAGAGAATTTGGAGTATGCTTTATGACCGGACCACTTGTCAAGGTTGCCTACTGCTTCCCCTCATGTGAGGAGCCTCCTGTGCTTCGCCGTAGTTCGGCCTTGGCCTGACTCAAGGGCTTTGGGAAATGGGATTTGTGGTTCCTTTAGTGAAGGCTAGGGATGAGAAGATCGTGGATGACGAGGCATGTGCCTCCTGGTGATTCCTTGGACCAAGTCATTCTTGGGACGGCCGCCTTCCATTGCTTTCTGATTCTCGTCTTTCATTGGGGATAAAGGACTTTGCATATGCCTAAAGGCTCATGAAATGCTTCTGCTTTTTGCTTCCGACCGCCCCATCGTTGAGATCGACAACTTTCATCTCTTCGAGCTTCTGATTTTGCCCGTCCCGTCAAGCTTTTGATGGGCGGTGCTTCTGGGTCCTCTGGCCTCATTTTCTTTTTCTTTCATTTTTATGTGCAACCCCGTTTTTTGCCTAGACCGCCCTTTTTTTGGGATTTTCATCTTAGCCGGGCATTATACTCTTTTTGCACTGAAAGATTTTTCTTTTTTTTTTTATGTGCAACCCCGTTTTTTTTTGGCCTCAGACTCCGCCCCTTTTTTCGGGATTTTCAGCCTAAATGCCGGGCATTACTCTTTTTTGCACTACACACATATTTTTTCTTTTTCTCTTCTTTTTTTTTTATTTTCTAGAGCACCCGAGACTGCGAGCCCCGCTGAACAATTCTTGGCATACCCTTGAAGTCTCAAGCCAAGCCCCTAGGTTGTTGTCGACACGGGTCAATCTTTCAAGCCGAGTGGCCTTTTTTGTCGTTCCTGATGTTGCCGCCGTCGTTGACTTGGTCAAGATGAAGGTGGACATGGTTTGGGAAAGTGTATGGCTTTGATGAAGGCCTTTTGTGGGGTAAGGAAAGTGTATGGCTTGATGGCATTAGTCGACTTTCTCACACCGATTAATCGAACGTTAATTATTTCGAGAGATTGTTCGCTGAGCAATGCAAGTGATCATATAAAATAAAACCATTTCATTAAATGTAATGTAGGTGTGCAAATAATGTCTTAAGTCTAGCAAGAAAAGAAGAAGACTCTTTTATAGAAAATTGAAGATTCAATACAATGTCCGTAGAGGACTTAATTGAAAGGAAAAAATACTAGACCTACGAAGGTTGACCGAGAGACTATTTTCTTTTTTTTTTTTTTTTTTTTTTTTAAGGATAGGTAAACCCTAGTCTAGTTACTCTTCACGGTTGGACTCGCCAGGAGCTTGAGCTTTCCTTCGTAGATCGCCCACTCGAATTTCTTTCTTCACTCCACACACTTGTCCGTCACATGACCATAATGCTTGTGGTACTCACGTAACTTGGCCCCTGCCAACTCTACCTGGGTTTCTTGGCTTACGATTCTCGAGAGGTGCGAGAAGGCTTCGTTTCACCAAATCGTTGAAAACTTTGCTCATGGGCATCCCAAAATCATCAGCCGACGTTTCGACCTTGCACTTCTCTTGAATTGACCTCTTGTCATAACTTTCCGCTCGTCTTTGGCCCATCGGAGGTTCTCAAGCTTCCCATCTTCTATCAACTTTTGGATCTCACTGCCGTCAAAGCGGTGCAATTGTCAGCTGTCGTGCCCACGGAATAATTGATGGAAAAGGCGGTACGTTTTGGACTCATCCAACCGAATACCGGGGTCTCCCGGGCTTCCAATTCTCCAAAGGGCTTTATCGCTTTTTCTTTCACTAGCTCTTCCGTAATCTTGCTTAAAGGCATCTCGTATTGTTAAAGTGAAAGGAGCAAGGTTTTCTGGGGACCTTGTTATTCTCAAAACTCAGATTCCCATTGTCCAATTGGTTCCACCGTTGGATTTGGCTCAAGGAAGCTGTGACATTCTTTCCTTTGTGAGGTACTGGTGCCGAGCCAGGTACGGTTGTCGCTTGGTATTGGGTTATGCTCGGTGGAGTCATTTCCTTGCCTCGGTTCGACATCTTGGGTCAAGGGAGTATTGATACTCATCACAGGTCAAGCTTCTCTTGCATCTGTTTCACTTGCTCCATCAATATTGCCACATAGGGGTCAACGGGGACTCTTGGGCTATCTAACCGGCAACAGGACTTGTAGTAGCGAACCGACGGCTGAATTCACTAAGTCCTGTAGGTAAGGCTGAAAACTCGGCTCATCCTTTGGCAACTCATGATCGCATTCAAAGGCCGCATGGGGCTTCAGAACATAGCCACATATCTCAAACTGATTATGTGAGGTTGGAGCATAAATCGGCGGTGTATTGCCGAGACCGAGGGATAAGTGGGGTGAAGTTCAATCCGTTTCGAGGAGCCGAGGGCGATGGGGCCCCGATGAGCCGGGATGTTGGAAAGGACCGAGGAGAAGTGGTCCTCTGGCAAGGGATCATATGTGGACGGAGGAAGGTATTGGTTATAGTGCTGGGAACCGAGATGGCTACTTCTGAGTCTCATCTTCGACCACTACTGCAGAACCGCTGACTCAATTGTTACTTGGACTCCATTGCGGCGAAGAGCACCGATAAGCAATGACAAATGCTTCTTCATGAACCTTCGGGCATTTTCCAAAGCCAGACTAACTCTTCCTTCCTAATCATCCGATTTCCTACACCCTCACCGCTTTCTGTCAGTCCGCCATTCTGACGAGCTCGGAAATGAACTGTCCGAACCTGGGTTTTCGAAAAGCCGCCGACCCAAGATTCTCGTCCACTTCTTTCTCGCGGGAAAGTGGATAGGCAAGATTTAGACTCGGGGATAGGTAAGGTTTAGACTCGAAGGTAGTGTTTAGGCTTCGAGGTAAGTGTTTAGTCAAGGCTCAAGTAACACGCACTTATTGCTTAACTTTGTTCGAAACACATTTTCTCCTAATCCTAATTGATCGGAAAAGATGAGACCTTGAACGGTCAAGATTGAAAATAGAGATCGGACCGAAGGGGTCACGATTAATGATTTGACCATGAAAGGTCGAGTCGGAAAATCGAGATCGGACCGAGGAGGTCTCGATTAAGATTGACCATGAAAGGTCGGGATAAGAAAATCAAAAATCGGACCGAAGAGGTCTCGATTAGGAATTTGACCATGAAAGGTAGGGATAAGGAAAACGGAGATCGGACCGAAAAGATCTCGATTAGGGATTTGACCGTGAAAGGTCGGGAATAGAAAATCAAATCGGACCGAAAAGGTCTCGATTAGGGTTTGACCGTGAAAGGTCGGAATAGAAAATCGGAAATCGGACCAGGAGGTCTCGATTGGGGATTTGACCGTGAAGGGTCGAGATAGAAAATCGGAAATCGGACCGAGGAGGTCTCGATTAGGGATTTGACCATGAAAGGTCCGAATAGAAAATCGGAAATCGGACCGAGGAGGTCCCGATTAGGGATATCGAGAGATAGGAAAATGCAATTATGATTACATTAATTGTTCAAATTTACTTAAAACAATGTCTTTTATTTATTTCTATTTGGTTGGAAAAGGGGTTTGCCCTTCTTTTCGCAACTACCTCTAGATCCTGGATCGCTGGGTTCCGTCACTACGTTTATAAGCCCCTCGTATTCCACCCGTATTTCACCTCCCAGGTGGACAGCCCTGGCGAGGTCCTATAGTGGCACGCGGATCCCACCGACCGAGAGTAAAGAACGCTCCTATCGGGTCTAGCGGGTCATAGGACCTTTCAACGCACGAGCGATGCGGATTATAGTCAAGGCAATCACTGGGAAAGTCTCGTCTCTCGCCTTGACGGATCTTTGACAGAGTTTCGCTTGAGCGAATGACGTTTTTTTTTACTTTCGGTAATGTCCGAGAATATAATAGGCATGGGTCGGGCGGCAAAGCCGGATGACACAGTGTCACATTGAACTTCGTTGCATACGCTAGCATGCGTGAGCCTTAATCGAAGTCAATGCGTCTGGCCAAGATCTTGCCAATTTTTCCTTGTCGGAATTTTGGCAGAGCTTCGCTTGAGCGAAAGATCTTTTGAATTTTTGGCAAAGACTTGGTCTCGACTCTTACGCATTCCGTGCGGGTCAAGGTCAATAGTCAATGTCTGAGTCAAGATCTCACCGATTTTTCCTTGTCGGAATTTCGCAGAATTTCGCTTGAGCGAAAATCTTGGCTTCCGTTATGAGCTAAGGCTTGACCTTTACGTGGGTATGCAACTGGGCTATATGACACGGACTAGACCAAAAACCAACCAAAAGTCACGGTTTTTGAAACGTGTGACACGGATCGTGCATTGGTCGACACCGGTCGCCACGGGAGGTTGGGATGATTCCGTGCGCGCCTCGGAGCATCGTAAGGCTGTCCGTGATCGGCACTGGAACCACCCTCGGGTTTCAAGGACGTGCGTGCAAAAGTGTACAGATATATCAGGTGCGCGTAGTGTGCGGTCTCCTAAAAATGTTCCTTTGAGTTAAACAGAGATTTTCATAATGTTTTTTAAAGGAATGATTTTCGGACGGGGAAAATGCAAAGACATAAGCACGTAAATTTTCCGGAGCCCCGCCGCTCATGGAGCCGAGTAGCCCCAATCCGCTAGGACTCCGCCAGATTAACCATGATTTTTCCTGGTGGAATTGCCACTGAGGTCGTATGGTCAGAATCCTATGAGGATTAGCCGTACGACTGCATGGATCAATTTTCCAGGTTCCACTCCTTTTGCTATTTTTCGGGTTATTTCCCGTTTCAAAGTATGCACAGATTCCAAGATGCAAATGATGCAATGCATGGTAAAAGAAAGCAAACACGATTAATGAAATTGGCGATGGGAGTCTAACCCGCTCAAAGGAAAAGCTTTTTGTATTTTTTTTTTTTTAAAGTTTTTTTTCGAAAAGGGATACTGGTACGTGGATTGTTAAACCACCGGTTATCCCAACTCCCACGTCAGGGAGTGTACAGGAAGGGTAAGTGGGGTCCACCTATATACCAAGTATCGATTTTTGTTTTGAAAATAAAGCTTTTCTCCTTTGGGTAGTCCCCAGCGGAGTCGCCAAACTGTGAATGTGTGCCCAAAATTTTGTTTCATTGGAATTCACGCGAGTTTGAAGACATCCGAGTTATTTGAAAAACGGAGTCGCCACGCCATTTTGATTACCTCAAAACTTTGAAAAAAAGGTTTTATGGGTTCGGAGGTTAAGTTACCCCTTGGGAAGAACGTTTGGCGTTCACCCAAAGTGCCTTGCCGGAGCAAGTCTCCCGAGATTTCATTAATCGTGTTTGCTTGCGTGCTTTCTTTGTGTGCATGTGTTTGAGAGTAAAAGGGGGAATGTCCTTAAGTTATCTTCCTGACGTACAAACCATTTGTTGGTTGTCGCCGATTTCTTGGAATTTATGTATTTGGGATTATGATCCCGTCCTCATCTTATGACTTGTGATCATCGCATTTTAACCTCGGGACCCTCGGGACTTGCGTGATCGAGAGAATGACTCTCTTTTGGTCAAAGATGAGGTTCCTTAGGAAGGAATGTCCTTAGCCCATCAATCCTACGCTTTAAGACGGTCGAGCTCGTATAGAGGCTTCATACTCTTTCTTAAGCGATAATCGGAGATATAGGGTTCAAGGTGTCCCTTTCTAAAGAGATATGGAACCTTTAATGGAAGGAATGATGCAAAGATGAGAACTTTTACACCGGTCCATTCCAAGGTTGGGGAAAAGGGGGAAATGCATGTAAGAATGATATTTTAGCAAAAAGATGGCATTTTTGGTTTGAAAATGATGCATTTGATTGCAAATGGATGTTTTTTATGTAAAGAAATGATCTTTGTGCAAAGAGTGCATCTTTAATGTGAAAAGGGATTTAAAATGGAAAAGGAATGATTTTAATGCATGAAAAATGGGATTTAGGTGTAAAGGATGCACCTTTATGTATGAGAATGATATTTTAATGAAAAGATGACATAGTATGTACATAGATACTATCTAAATTGCAGATAGACATCAAAGTTATAGCTAAAAGGGGTTTAACATCGATTACACTTGAAACCGTGAAGCTTCGCAACCGGCTACTTATGTCGCGTGACATAGGCCGCCATGTCGCGTGACATAACTAGCCATTTTGCAGAGGTTTTTACAACCGAGATTTGCAGAGGTAACAAGGCACCAAAATGGTCAAGTTACTTCACAAACAAATCTCAGGGAGCATGTTTAACAATAATGAACACTTCTAGAAGAGGGTGTGGATATGAGGGATCCACGCTCATCTTGGAGTGTTCATGCAAAAACCAAGTCAAAACGAAGATTTTATATGAAATGTAATGAAATAAAATGTGGATCTGGGTAATATGAAGCTAAAGCATGCAACTTTAATCAGAATACTATATTATCAATGCATGTAACACATAGATTTTATATTCAAAGGAAAATAGAGAGTGGAAAAGGGGTAGAAACTCGTTACCCTTGAAGATCCACAACTCCTATATCAAGTTAGATATAGGAGCCTTCTAGCGTCCTCCTCCGGAGACTGAGTTCAGGCCTTGGATCCTTGGGAACTCCTTGATTTCTTGATGTATGTGGGAAGTGTGTGTGTGGGAAGTGTGTGTGGGATGGATTTGGGAGGATTAGGTTGATTTGAGGGGTATGTGAGGAGAGAGGAGGCTTCTGGAGCGTATTCCCTATAGAGGGGGACTGAGGGGTGGAAGAGGTGTGTTTAAAATGAGAGGTGAATGCCTCTATTTATAGGCTGCCTGCATGGGCTTGTTATGTCGCACGACATAACAAGCCATGACTGTATTCCTTCTAGAAACATGCAAGGTGGCATGGTTCTAGAACTCTTCCTGGCTGGTTATGTCGCACGACATAAGTAGCCACTTCTGGATTCTTCTAGAAACATGCAAGGTGGCATGGTTCTAGAACTCTTCCTGGCTGGTTATGTCGCACGACATAAGTAGCCAAATCTGGATTTTTCTAGAAACATGCAAGGTGGCAGTCTTCTAGAAGGGTTTTGGGATTAAGAAAAACGTGTTTCTTAATCACCAAGCATTTCCTTCAGCCCTTAAAAGGCTTGGAGAACAGTCCGGAATTGTTCCTAACTTTAGGAAAATCCGGGGAATTACCGGAAAAATTACCGGAATTGCCGGGAAAATTAACCGGAAGGCATGAGCCAGATTTGGGTACTTACACTAATGATAGGCTACCTACGTATCCTTAAGAGGAATCAAGCCAGTCGTAGTTCGGGTTTTTCGACCATCTTCAGTCGTCGACCCTAAGATTTGACTATTTTCGGGAAGTCGCCCTAAGATCTGACTATTTTTGGGAAGTCGCCCTAAGATCTGACTATTTTTGGGAAGTCGCCCTAGGATCTGACTATTTTTGGGAAGTCACCTTAAGATTTGACTATTTTTGGGAAGTCGCCCTATGATTTGACTATTTTTGGGGAAGTCGCCCTGAGATCTGACTATTTTTGGGAAGTCGCCCTATGATCTGACTATTTTT
Organism: Adenophora triphylla var. japonica; assembly: GCA_022495995.1. Taxonomy (NCBI): domain Eukaryota; kingdom Viridiplantae; phylum Streptophyta; class Magnoliopsida; order Asterales; family Campanulaceae; genus Adenophora; species Adenophora triphylla. The sequence goes on along the minus strand of JAFEMH010008218.1, from coordinate 34,692 downwards.
GGGAAGTCACCCTAAGATCTGACTATTTTTGGGAAGTCACCCTATGATTTGACTATTTTGGGGAAGTCGCCCTGAGATCTGACTATTTTTGGGAAGTCACCCTATGATTTGACTATTTTTGGGAAGTCACCCTAAGATCTGACTATTTTTGGGAAGTCACCCTATGATTTGACTATTTTCGGGGAAGTCGCCCTGAGACCTGACTATTTTTGGGAAGTCGCCCTATGATCTGACTATTTTTGGGAAGTCACCCTAAGATCTGACTATTTTTGGGAAGTCACCCTATGATTTGACTATTTTCAGGGAAATCGCCATGAGACCTGACTATTTTTGGGAAGTCGCCCTATGATCTGACTATTTTTGGGAAGTCGCCCTGAGACCTGACTATTTTTGGGAAGTCGCCCTATGATCTGACTATTTTTGGGAAGTCGCCCTGGTAATGACTTCGGTTTGACGAATTAGGGGATGATTGCAATTTATCGCTTTCCTCGTGTTGTGTGTGATAGCATTTTAGGTGCCTCAAACCTTAATGATGGCGTCTTGGGTGCCTCGAACCTTCATGATGGCGTCTTAGGTGCCTCGAACCTTGATGATGGCGTCTTAGGTGCCTCGAACCTTGATTTGAAATGATTTCCCTTTGATGGTTTGGGATAGATGGTCTATTGGTGGACTTCGTTTGAAGGGATCGGTCTTATGTTTGCTGCTGAGGAAATGGATGATAATGGGAAAAGAAACGGGATTCCGTTAACTTCGTTGGGGATTTTGTTAGCCTTTGTTGGAGTTTAGTTCAGGAGTATGAACCTAAATGGGGACCTAGTTCAGGAGTATGAACCTAAATGGGGACCTAGTTCAGGAGTATGATCCTAAGTCGGGGTTTTGTACCTGAGGGAGACTGTTTGAGGGCGTTCTCGCTGGGGGAGATTTGAGCTTACGAGGATTACAGGGGAAAAGGGTGACCGTGTTGGTCAAGTGGCTGGACCTATGGTAGGCTACCTACGTATCCCGAGTGGGAATCAAGCCTGGACGTAGTTCGAAAACTGCTGGGGATGGTCTTTGATGGTTTGACGGTATTCGGGAGTCACCCGAGGTTTGACTGTTTTTGGGAAGTCGCCCTAAGATTTGACTATTTTTGGGAAGTCGCCCTAAGACTTGACTATTTTTGGGAAGTCACCCTAAGATTTGGTGATAATGTTCTTTTAGAAAAGTAGTTGACTAAGATATGCTTTCATACCTGTGCTGTGCTTACCTGTAGCTGCCGGAAGGACTGAGGCTACGGCTGATGTTGATGAAGAGTTGTTGGGTTGCCGTTCGTGGGACGGTTTCTGCTGACGATTTGCTGTCTTTGGAGGCATTTTGACCTGAAGGAGGAGTTTGGTTGAGTCTGCATCTTGCTGGTGATCGTCAACCTTGTAGAAGTTGTTGAGCTTGTCTTCACATTGGGACTTCTTGCTTTTGAGAACTTTGTGTCTCTGACCGATTTGCATTTGAGAACTTGGTGTTTGTAACCGAATTGTATCTGAGAACTTGGCATCCCTGACCGATTTGTATTTGAGAACTTGGCGTCTCTGACCGAATTGTATTTGAGAACTTGGCGTCTCTGACCGAATTGTATTTGAGAACTTGGCGTCTCTGACCGAATTGTATCTGAGAACTTGGCGTCCCTGGCCGATTTGTATTTGAGAACTTGGCGTCTCTGACCGAATTGTATTTTAGAACTTGGCGTCTCTGACCGAATTGTATTTGAGAACTTGGCATCCCTGACCGATTTGTATTTTGAGAACTTGGCATCCCTGACCGAACTATATTTGAGAATTTGGCATCCCTGACCGATTTGCATTTGAGAACTTGGCGTCTCTGACCGAATTGTATTTGAGAACTTGGCATCTCTGACCGAACGGTAGACACTGGAGGTGGTCTTCATTGGGGGCTGTTTTCATCCATTTGTGGACATTGGAGGTCGTCTTTAGCAAGTTGCAGACGCCGGAGCTTGTCTTTGCCAAACTGTAGATGCTGGAGGCTATCTTCATCCATTTGTGGACATCGGAGGTCGTCTTTGGTGAAGATCATCCTTGCCGAAAAGGGGGATTTGATTTCACGTTTGATTTCCTGCATTCGTTAGTGAAGAGGAAGATGCATATATGACATTCATGATGACAGATGCATGCATAGAGCCAAAAATGATTGTGAGAGTATCACTGCATATGTGTGCGAGATGATGCATTTACTTGCTTTCGAAGATGCACTTAGCCTAAGCTTTTGGCAGGGAATTTATGATCTTCAATCACTTAGGAATGTTCCTATTGATTCAAGTTTTGTGCATGCTACATGAGCCCTGGGGAGATTTTTGTGGGGATGCATGGTGATGAGAGGGGATGTATGTGTCTGGAGACTGTTTGGAACAGATTTTGAGCAAATGGGGGGGGGGTGAGAGCCCTCGATCGCGGTTTAAACAACGGTTGTTGATGAGGTTTTGTTAACAGCATCACATGGACCTCAATTTTGATGAGATTGAATTCGGATCCCGGGTCTTGGTTGAAATTTTCCCTCTCATTCTTGGTCATTTGAAGCTGATGCTGACAGGCTCTAGGGCACGTTGATTTGAGTGAGCTGTGACCTCGGCCGAAACCTTGTTCGGAGAATGATTTGATGAAATTGCTAATGTAGGGAGAAACCCAGATCTTAAATTTCGCGGCTACGGGAAGCTGCTATGTACCAAGTTCTGAAGCTGAAAATCTAGTTGTTGATGTGACTAGACCTTTCTTATGACTTGATAAAATGCAGGTCCAGAGGACCGGCTTGACAAAGCCCCCGGATCCTGAGTAGGCAAAGTCCAGATCTTGGCGAATCTATCTCGTAGTGAAGAACCCAATGTGGACCCAAAGATGACTATAGAAGCCCCAGCTTGAAGAGTTGATACAGGAGAACCTGGGAGAACCGCTTAGCAAGCCCCAGCGTGAAGAAATTCAGAGTAGTCTTACAAAGGAGGCACCCATCTCTTCAGACCTTAGTCAACCAGTCACTTGGACAAGACTCAGAAAATGTTTACTTGCAGGGGCATATCTTTTGAAAGGTGGGAATGTCTCCCGAATTTGTGTATGACACTCTCGCTTTAGGTTTGACTCTTTTGAGAGAGTATAAGCATCACAAGGTGTGGAAAAGTGTATGGAAGCCCCCGCCAGACGTAAAAGACAGTGTTTGGCTCTATTTCCCTATGATGGAGAGAGAGAAGACTTGTCGAGACACTTGAAAACTTGTCTTATTCATGATGATCACAAGGCTGCTTAAAATCCTTTGTTAATGTTCGGTTTATTCAACTCCTAAATCTGATATGAACAAATATTTTGATTAATCACGAGGAGAAAATCAACTGATATCGAGAATCAAGCTCGGAAGAACGGAAAGTGTATAGGGACGATCCTTCATGAGACCGGATTTTTTTTTTTGAGATTTGTTTGTGATTTCGACCGGACCATTTCTGGTTGCCTACGTTCCCTCCATTATGAAGAGCTCAGGTCGCCGTAGTTCGGGCTTATCCCGAATGAAGAGAGAATGAGTGTGAAAATTCAAGACTTTGAGGTTCTTTTGGGAATTTGAGGATTGTAGATTCGAATAACATATCCCCTTAGGGTGTCCATGAAAGACACGGATGCGAAGCCCCAGTGGGACATCCACGGTAAGTGTTTGTGGAGTAGAAATGAATTATGCTCACATGAATCAAATTCGAATTTGCACAATCTTTGATTGGTAATTTTGAGCCAAAATGGATTAGATTCCAATTTAAGCAAGCAATGAACCATTAATTTGATTTAGATTTTACGATGAAATTGCTATCCGATAGGAATTGCAGCTGGATTTCCGGGCTTTGATCGGCCATCGGGTGATTTGGAAGTTATGACCTCTTAAAGTGAGAGGTCGGCTGGGCCTTTTGTGACTGAACCTCTAAAAATGAGAGGTTGGCTTGTAGGGATGTGTTTGGGAAATCTATGGCGGGGAAGATTGATTGCCTCTAAGAATGAGAGGTCAAATTTTGATTTTGGCCAAAGGCGAGGATAATGGTAACAGGGATATCCTCTAAAAGCGAGAGGATGGCTTGGAATTGGTTAAGGAAATGGTGAGAGGGAGTCCAAGCTATCGAGAACTTTTGCGAATCTTCGAGAATTCAGGCTCTTTTTTATCATTGGAGAGCTTCTTGAGAAGTCGGGGACTTTTACTGAATTGTGAGGATCGACAGTCCCCTTTTTTTTTTTTTTTTTTTTTTTGAAGCTTCTTTTGCTTGAGCTCTTTTTTTTTTTTTTGACTTGGAAAGCTTCCTGAGGAGTTGAGGATTATCTTTGTCCTTCCTTCATGGCTTGAGATATTTTACGCATCGCCGACTCTCGAAGTTAACTTCTTGGGCTTGCTTGGACTTTTCTCAGTAAGGAGCAAAGGTGATGGCTAAACAGGGTTTCAAAACATGCCGATCTTGAAATGAAAGGATATTGTTTGGTGAGGGTAAGGTAATGTCTTTCCTATGGGTGAAAGGCTTCGACCGCAATCCTTACCAGATGACCTAAACGAAATTAAGTCTTCATTGCTTGCTTAAGCTTTAAATGAGAAAAGATCCATGCAAATTCATCGAGCAAGCGAGAGGATGATGATGAAAGGGATGTGAGCATATGAGATGCAAGATGGGGAGTTGGTAAGCCCCAATTTGGGAAGGATGTCAATTGATTTTCTCACTCCGATTAATTTAAATATTAATCATTTCAAAGAATTAGTGGTTGAGTAGCACAAGTGATCATCTAGGATAAAACCATTCCAATTAACTGTAACGTGGGTGTGCAAGTGATGTCTCGAGTCTAGCAAGAAAAGAAAAAAGACTTATATTAAAAGTTAGACATTTAACTACTATGTCCAAAATGGACTACAACGACAAATGTCCAGGAAGGACTTAGGTGAAAGAAAAGTACTAGAACCTACGAAGGTTGACTTAAAAGACTATTTTAAAGATAGGTATCCCCTAGTCTAGCCGCTCTTTGTTGTTGGACCACGCATCTACTCTTCGATGCTGGAGACGGGAGCTATCGCAGGTCTTCCCATCCAGACTTCTTTGTCAGCTTCTTGCTCAATCCAACCATTTTCCTTGCCTGTGATGACTGGTTCATTGACCTCGCAAAGGGGTGAGTCAAATTCCATTATGTTCCCAAGTCTTGAACCACCAAACTCGATCATGTTGACACTCGGGTTATTGATAGTATTAGGCCCTTCAGGCATCTCTAACCTCCCTTGCTCAATCAAACTTTGGATTGCCTTCCTCAGGGGGACGCAATCATCTGTCAGATGCCCATGGTACTGATGAAAGGCACAATACTTGGAGGTATCCAAAGGAGCATTGGGGTTTCTGGGCTGATAATTTTCCAACGGCCGGAGCAAGCCTTCTTTTACCAAACCTCTGAAGATATCACTCAAAGGCATCCCAAAGTTTCTCAAGTCTTGGAGCCGGGATCTGGATGCATCGGGTTTCTTGGGAACAAAGGAAGTGGCATTGTTACGCCCCGTCCCGCATAGCTAATCACTTCTTTACCTTTTGGTTGGGCAGAGCCGTGTTGGAGGTGGTAGAAACCCAGATTCGTAGAAGGTGTGCAGCAGCCGGCCGCCGATTGTAAGCCTTTTCGAACTTAGCCCCGGAATTAACCATTGCACGCAAGTCGCCGTAGGGAAGTGACCGAGGGAAGCTCTCAAATGCAGCTTCAAGCATGACCGAAAGATGTCTAACCGCTCCTCGTCGAGGGAGGAATGGCCATTTCACTAAGCTTCAGTTCCACCTTTTATAGAAATCCCCAATAATTTCATCGTGGCGCCGCACCGTTGTCCGCAGTCGACTCGTTTGTTTCCCATTCCAAGTTGGCTTTATACTTATCTCGTGAAAGTATTGGTAACTGTTCCCAAAGTAGCCCTAGCTTCAGTGCCGCAATCGGAAAAACCATTTCAAAGCCCCCGTCTTCAAAGAGAGATGAAGTAGTCGCCAACCGCCGGTTTGTGCATCCCTTAGCTTTCATTGCCAAAGTGTAGGTGTCCAAGTGAGTTTTAGGGCACGCACTTCCATCAAACAGTTCGAGATTGGGCATCACGAACTTGTGAAGCAGGGGTACAATTGAGTCGGGATCTGTAGGCCGAAGAGCAGTGTTCCTTTTGACGGTCAATTCAGCGATCTGCGCTTTCATTTCCTTGTGTTGCTCCATAAACCAAGCCAATTGGGGATCCAAAGGTGGAGCGGGAATGCCTGAGCCGAAATTTGGGCCAGGAAGAGGACTAGCTGTTGGTGGTGCATTGGTGGAAGGGATACCATATCCCGGAGCATAGGTGAAGACCTGTCCTTGGCCCAAATTACTCTGGGGAGTGTAGGTAGGAGCTTGGGCAAAGGGATAGAACCCAGCGACTTGCTGTTGGCTTCCAATCGGCAGAGAAGATGGAGGCAGATCTGAGGTAGCTGGATAGCTCGGATTTCCGGGGTGAGGCCCGTAAGTAGGCTTGAGTGCGGGCTGCTGTCCCTGGTTATTGAATTGCATGGCCGCCTGTGGCGGGGGTGTGTAAACAGGGGGGTACTGCGGTCCTGGTGATTCGGATGAAACCGGGATGGAGGCTTGATAACCCATAGAAGTCTGAGTGAGAAATGGATTTGTGAGAGCTGTGCGAGGAGCAGCTGAGCTAGTACCATTCTGAGGAGGGACTCCTGACTGTGGCCCAGAACCAGACTGTGGCAGCATTCCGAACTGTGGCTGTTTCTGTGAAGGTCCGGATTGATCAGTTCCGAACTGAGGTGGGATTCCAATTTGCTGGGGCATTCTGAGGTAACCCCAACCATGAGAGGACATTCCGTACTGACTTTGCCTCCACTGAGGAGCTGCAAACTGATTCGCCCCGTCAGCCGCATGGATCCAAAGGGTCCGACCTGCAGATCGAGGAACATGGGTTCTGGTAGTACCGAAGGAGGTTGGTGGTGGCATCCTGGAGTAGTCGGGGCGACCAAGATTGGGATTGGGGTCCTCCTCCTCTTCCACGGTGAAGGTGCCGTCGGGGTTGAGGTTGGCGGCCAAACCGTGGCTCTTGATAGCCTCCATAAGGCTGTTCAGCTGTGCTTCTTGTCGCACTCTCATCTGTTCGGCTAACTGATTCCACTGCTGTTCTGTTTGAGGAGTCCCGGGAGGCGGAGTGACGTTGTCCCCATCGTTACCACCTGATGCAGACATTCTGAAACCTGGAGTCGGAAAAGACGGTGAAGCTGACGATGCGCTTGACTCTTCCCAATTGATTAAACGGTGACCCGGTGCCCGAAACCAAGCTTTGTGCGGAGCTGCGGGGGAAAGACACGAGGGTTCATATGGTGGGATCTGAAGGAGGGTAGGTGTTTGGGCTTTGGGCTCATGCAACATGCAATTATTTGTTCTTGTTTACTTAAAACACGCTTTATTAACCTAATCGGTTGGAAAAGATTGCTCTTCTTTTTCGCAAACTACTCGATTCCCGGATCAGGTGGGCCCCGTCACTACGTCTATAAGCCCCTCGTATTCCACCCGTATTTCGACCTCCCGGGGTGGACGGCCCGGGCGAGGGTCCTATAGGGCAAGCGGGCCCCACCGGCCGAAAAGAAAAATGATCCTAAAAGTCTGGCGGGTAATCTAGTCTTAACGAGCATTCGATGTAAATTACGGACAAAACTGACGTCAAAGTCAAGATCATGTCCGAGGGCTCGACGAAAAGTCGGCATGATTTGGACTGATAAGCGTCCGCAATTGATCTTGACTTGTCGTCAGTTAGGCCGTAATTAGGCATGGAATAACCGTTAATCCTTGATGACTCAAAGTGTCAATGCCGGGAGTCGTTGTATAATTTGTGCCGCCGAGCCGAAGTCAAGGCACCGGTCAATATCTTGGTCAAAGTCCGCGGCGGAAAACCGGCATGACTTCGACCGATTAGGGTCCCCGAAAGATATTGAGTCGGTGTGCCGACAAAGGCTTGAAAGCAAAGGTCTATACAATGGGGCATGACACTGCACTGCACTAAAAACCAACCGGGTCTCGGACAAAGTGTGTCACGGACAAGTGCATGGTCGACATGAGGCTCCATGGGATGTTTGGGTAGTCCTGTGCTTGCACCGAGAGGCGTAATAAGACCAAACGGGCCGCGACAAGGATTTCCCCGGGTTAGGGACGTAGTGTGCAGTGTACGGTCACGTGCGCGTAGTGTGCAAGCAGTCTATCTTCTTTTTCTGAGTAAAATATAATTTTTTTTTATGTGTCTTAAAAATATGATGCATGATTTTTTTTGGGAAAATTTTCTTCTTTTTTTTTTGAAAAATCTTTTTTTTTGAAATGAGCACATAAGCACAAGAATTACGACAGTTAGGGACATGATTCCGACAGTCAAAATTTTGACTTTTTCCGAGGCGGCCAAAACAACACGAAATTGTGCAAAAATCCACACACACAACAAATGATTTTTTTAAATGCCGGGACGGAAGCTTGACCCTCAAAAGCTTTTTTTTTTAAAACAATGATACCGGTACGTGGGATTGTTAAACCACAATTTATCCCCGACTCGTGTTAGGAGGCGATAACGGGAAGTTTAATGATTTCCACCAATATACCAAATGTCATTCATTTTTTTTTAGAAAAAGCTTATTTTTCCCCAGCAGAGTCGCCACTGTGATGTACCCGATTTTTTTGAAATCAAACGGAGTCGCCACGCCATTTTTGTTTTAAGGGCCAAAACTTTGAAAAATGCCCGGAATCAAGAGATTCGAGTTCGGAGGTCACGTTACGCGCCGGGAAGGACGTTAGTGTGCACCCGGAACTCCTCATAAAACGAGTCTTCCAAGCTCAAAAACCATTTGTTTGTGTGTGTGTGTGTGTGTGTGTGTGTGTTGCTTTGGCCAAAACAAGTTGAAACTGAGAAAAGTAAAAATTGGGAATTCTTTTTAAGACCTTAAACTGATCCCATGATTTTTTGGATGATTTTGGGGTTGAGATTTGGTACTCAAAAGACCTTTTGAAGTTGAAAATCACTTCTGCCAGAATGAAAAAGGCAGTGGACACTTGATTTTGAAATAGACTTTAGAGCTTTAAGATCTCTGAATCTGGGAAAAGTCCGGGAATGAAAGTTATTCAAAACACCTCAAATAAGGTTTATGTGAAATAACTTTCCATTTTGGAGATGATTTGAGGGACCAAAACCTTCTGGAAATCTCAGATATGAAATCTGGATTTCCAGAGACTGATGAACTGACCTTTAAAAGAAAATTTGAAAAAGGGAGTTTTACTCACGCAAAAAATAAAGTAAAAATATTTATGGAAAGATATGTAGGATACAAAAAGTGTTTTGTAGTCAACACCAAATTCCAAGTTTATCTGTGTCCAAAAAATTAGACCATGGATAGAGGTCTTAGAAAATTGCTACTGGACAGCAACTTCTCAAGAAGGAAATTGTGGTTTTAAAGGGGGTTTTGCATCCATGCTTTTCCCCAATTTCCCTAGGTTTTGATTAGTAGTCACTAGACATTTTAGTGGTGATCTACTATATCAAACCATCCTTGGGGTACATTAGGACTTAAGCATTTCATTTGCTTGGGAAGGGGAATTTTGTAGAGATGAAATTAAAGAGAAAAATCAACTAGAGATTTAAAAATGTGGATCATTTGAGATGGTCATTCATGAAGATGAACTTCAAGATGACCATCTTAGGTCAAGACTTAAGTTAAACTAGACATAAAGTAAATCAAAGTGAGAAGAACAAGATGAACAAGAAGTTAAAAGGGAGTTTTAGGGTTTGGAGAAGGAGGGCTTTACCAATGGTGACACCCTATCTTCCTAGGCTTGGAATTTGACTTGAGGAGTATCAAGATTTGGTGTTTGACTTGAGGAGTATCAAGATTTGGTGTTTGGATTTGTGTTTGAGTGGATTCAAGGCTTGAATGTGTTTAGGGTTTGATGATAGAGTTGATCAAAGAGAAAACAAGTAGATAACACTTAAGTCCTCTATGTTTTCTCCCTAATCTTCCTCTTGAGTAGTGTTTTAAGCTTGAGCTTGGTGTGTTTAAGAGTGATTTGAGAATGTTTGAAGTGAATTTGGGAAAGGTTCAAGAGAAAATGGTGGCAATCTAAGGATTCCCACTGTTTTCTCTCTATTTTCGCCAGAATACAGCTTCTGTGAGTAAAATGTGTTGTGTAAACTGAGAGAGGAGGGTTCAATTTATAGCCCTCTGAAATTGAAAAACATGTCCGCGCGGATATGTCCTTCAGAGTGCACTGTTCATTAATTACAGCTTCAGGCTTTGGACACAAAGAATATTTTTCAAAAAATCAAACAGAAACTGTTTTTCAACTTGCTGTTTCGGGATTTTCTTAATTCTTTTGCTTTTTGAGATTCCTTTGAAGGTTTATCTTTAAATAGCAATGCCCATTTTGCCCTCACTTTGTTAGAAAAGTTAGGAATGTTAGTAATTGTTAGGAATGTTATAACTTTCGTTAATTTTCTAACGAAAATTCTAACAAGCTCAAATTGGAGCACTTATAGTAGGACACTTCATTCTCTAGAACATACCAGTTCCATATACTGTTTGCATCAAGGTATGTTTTTATTTTTGAAGCATAGATCTCAAAAGATCCACAGTCATCAATGTGTGGGATGTCTTTCTCATTATTTCTCCTTGGTTGAGGCATGGTGGGTTTGAAGAGGATCCTTCACAAGTTGTTAGACTTTTGAATGTGAAAACAAGCTCTGATACCAATTGAAAGGCCTTTTGTTGATATGCAGATGATCAGACAACTATGGTTTGGCTTAGCTGTCAGATGTTTGTTGAATTGTGCAGCGGAATAAGAGAAGTTTGAAATAATGATAGGACAAAGAACAAAAAGAAATAATGCAAGTGTGTGAATGTGATTGCAGAAATGTAATAACACAGAGAATTTAAAGTGGTTCAGAGTTCACTCCTCCTACATCCACCCCCACTGTCAATCTTGACAAGTGAGATCAATTTTATTATAATCTTTAATCAACAAAAATTACAAATGATTGATTTAGGCAAGTTCCTTGAACTTCCTCTTCCTAATTAGTACAGTCAACTAGGGATACACTTAAAGTACAGTCTTAAGTGTTTTTACAACTTGAAGTACAGTCTCAAGATTTTACAAAACAACTAGTACACTCAAAGTGCAGTCTTGAGTGTTTACAAACTAATTCTACACCTAAAGTACAGTCTTAGGATTTTGGAATTTGTGAATTAACACACTAGGGTTGTTTGTTGTTGAAGCAGAGGTTTAGGGGTGAGGGTTTTGGTTTGGAACAGGGTTTAAAGGGTAGGGATTGGTGAGTGTGTGTGTGGATTACAGGAGGTGTGTGTGGGTGTAAGGGAAAGGTTTTGGACTGTGAAAAAGAGTATTTTTCAAGAGTGGTTTGTGTAGAGGATGAACTCCTCTATTTATACCCTTCAATGTAGCCGTTGGAATATGACTGCAGCCTACATTAATGAGCCTTGACTGGTCTTTGCCCCACTTGTCCACTTGCAGGTATTCATGAGCTGGCTTGAGCTGTAGCTTGAGCTGAGAGCTTCCAGAAGGTCTTCAGTGGTCTTCATTGGTCTTCATTGGTCTTCAATGGTGAACTTGACAGCTGTGAAGATCCAGGTTCTACCTTGGTTGAGATTGTGGTAGCAGAGAATGAGACAGAGTGATGGCTATCAGAGGGAATGAAGTCATAGCTGTCAGATTATACTAAGGCTTAGCTATTAGAGATGTTCTCTAATAAGGACTGAGATGCACTTGATGATCTTGATAGTTAAGAGAGGGAATATGATTCATGTTATTGATTGAATGTAACCAATGTATAAGATAGAATCATAACTGTCAGACTCATAGCTGTCAGATAAACTGAAAGATGAATATAACAGATTTCCTCTTTTGATATAAACCCTGTTCTATATATATATTCCTTTATCAAAACCAACTAACTAGGACATTGATCAAAGTTAGGTCCTAACAATATATATCTAGCTCAAAATACTACGTACGTAGGGATGTCAAAAAAACCCGAGCCCGCCCCGAACCGGAAAAGACCCGCCCCTAATAGGCCGAGTTTGGGATGCACTTTTGAAAACCCGTCAGGTTTTGGTAGGGTTCGGGTTTACCCCGCCCCGCCCTGAACCCAGCCCGATTATTTATGAAATTACTTAAATGCCCTTATCATGTATAACAATTACAAATTTACAATGAGTCTTTGTAATAGACAAAGAAATATTATGTGAGTATAAGAAGAAGACGGCAGATGGTTTGGAGAATAATACCCGCCTTGGGTTTTCATTCATTTTGCATAGTATATATAGATTAGATACAATCGAAAGAGAGATAGTCCTACTCTATCTATTAAACATGGTAAGGATATATACTAGGAATAATTATTGCCTATTCTAATGTGTACCATTATTATCTACTATAATTAGATACAAGCATAGTCAAAGGCAATCTTCTCCATGGTTGGTATAAGGACCGTGAGTAACGTCTACGACACTTTTGAATTACTGCTAACACCCCCCTCAAGCAAAGCGGCACGGGTGCGAGCTGCAACTTGTTGGACAACAAGTTAAGCCGAGGTCGTGAGAGGCCCTTAGTAAACACATCGACTAACTGATCATTGGTGGAAACATGTGAGAGACGTAAAAAGCCACGCTGATAAAGGTCCCGGACAAAGTGAAGGTCGATCTCAATGTGTCGAGTTCGAGCATGAAATACTGGGTTACGAGCCATGTGTCAAGCGGAGATATTGTCACAAAAAAGTTGAGGAGGACTTAAGAATAAACCAAGTTCACGAAATAAGTATGCAAACCATCGCAATTCAGCAGCTGTAGTGGCTAACACACGGTACTCTGTTGAATGGATCGTCAGAGTAGTAATAAAAATAATAAAGAATGATTGCATACCAAATCAAGTGATCCTCAGTTCTTTGTCCACACAACCACCTGCATACAAATATGACTACTTGTGTGATTGCATTTATTTACACTCATACTAAAGAATGATTCCGTTAAGCTACAAAATTTAGGATTCGAAAATGTGAGTACCTTTATTAAGAGGACGTCCCTACAAAGAATCTGAAGTTACCCACCCTTGCTTGGACTTCATTTTTGGGTTCCCCTTTCCATAGCGATTGGGAAATATAAAATTTTGAATTTAATATATAAAATGAAAGATCAGAAAAAGATAAGGAAGAAATAGCGTAATTTAATTTGAATGGAAAAAAGTTAAAGATGAGATGAGATGAGAAAATAAAGAACTACTGTAATATTATTAGGACTTTTAATCATATATAATATATATAGCAAAACTATTTAGAGGCTCCAAAAAAGGTCACGTCAAAGGCCACGTCAGCAACAATTTCCAACTCATTTTTATTCCAAATAAGACTTGATTAAGGGCATTATTGTAATATTATTAGTTAAAGTTAATTTGCAATTTAAAATAAAAACTCCCTCTTAATTAGAAGTTGATTGATTTAGTCAGTTTTGAAATTTTGAAAACTAATGGTTACCTAAATTTAAGCACAATTTTTGAATAATTCAAACTCTTTAGGTGATAATTGTGGAGATATAATTATTAGTAATTTTTGAAATTTAAAATAATTAGTAATTTTTGAAATTAATAATAGATACCAGACTAAATTTCAATTTAACCATAAATTTCAATTTAAAATAATTAGTAATTTTCGAAATTTAAAAGACATGCCAGAATAAATTTCAATTTAACCATAAATTTCGTATACAATTTCTAGAAATCAATAGAAATTCGAAATTTAAAATAATTAGTAATTTTTGAAAATTTAAAATAATTAGTAATTTTTGAAATTTAAAAGAGATGCCAGAATAAATTACAATTTAACCATAAATTTCGTATACAGTTTCTAGAAATCAATAGAAAATCGAATTAATTGAAAATAAAAAGTATTATTCATTTAACTTCTATCTAAAATTTAAACTTGGATGGATAAGTGATGATTTTAAAATCAACTATCTTAAAAACTGATAAGAGATAATTTGAGAATGTATTATCGGTTAAGGATACAATTCATATCCTACTAAGTATACATAAATATTCGAAATTATACACTGTTGAAAATCAGTCCCTGCTTTACCTGCGCCAATATCATTGTGTCATCAGCGCATATTTTCTTTCCTCGCCATCTGATTCAATCTTCTGTGCAGCCGACTCATCCAAGGTAATTTTCATATGTTTGTTGTGCTTCTAGGTTCATATGTGTGTTGTCCCTCTTTTATTTGTGTCATTCAAGAATGTATAAAACCAAGAAGGAGAGAATGAAAGTAGAGAGTAGATTAGCAACAGACCACTTAAATCATTTGCATGCTTTAAACAATCCTCAGCCATCTCTAACTAAACTTCTGAGTAATATAATTCAATAAGCGAGTTTATCAGAACCCATGTTTTGTTATTATAAATCCACAGATAAAAAGAGGCATATGTACGACTATAAAGATTAGTTACCTCCCCAGCAGAAACCAGCAAATCCAATCTTGGACATTCCTCTGCTTTTCAAGTCAGCCAATAGTGTTTTCGCGTCATCAAAACCGTTTTCCTACAAAGATAACAAATTTAAATTCATGTTGACTGAAAATAATAATTTGCATCAGGTTTTGACTATGTAGAGAGTAAAGAGGTAGGTAATTACGGGAGTATGGTCATTGAGCCAAGCATCTTTAGGCCTTTATGTATTGTTGGGGTCAAATGGTTCTCCACGGAAGAAGTCGGGGCCAAGGTGTAGTATCCCGTCGTCTGCAACTTTATCGGCAATCGCCCTTCGTGATCGAAAGTCAATTATGTTAGCGTAGCATCATAATCATTTTCAGCAAAAATAAAACAGTTGACCATGTAATTGACCAAGAGAGGATCCTAGGGATGAAGTTGTTAGTTTGTCTTACCTCAGTTTTGGAACTTCAAATCATGCCCAACAGGTAAAACCCTTATAATAGTTAGAACTTGACATTAAGTCTGATTTTTTGTAAAGAAAGATGATGTTAAATCTGAATAATACTTCCAAATACTGATTGCAGAATTTTTACCAACTTTGTCCCAAAATGAATTGGCCATTTTTATTGTATTTTTTTTATGCAAAAAAACGTATTTATTCGGAGATAAGATTCAGTAGGCACTCCGCATTAGTCTTAGTCGGAGAACCATTTCACCCCAACAAACAATGAAGAAAATGCCTAAATCTTTGATCCCTAATCTGTATCCTTCCACTGATTCTCAAATAGTGACCTTAATCTTAGACAAACAACATCAAAATATATTCTAAGATAGTAGGGATTTAAGAGCTCTAAGAAATACCCACTTTGGACAGGACCCTAATAAGCAGGAAAACCTTGGAGTACCCAATAAAGCACATACCTGAAGGGAATTTCTAGCAGAAACTGTACTTTGGCGCTGTTGATACTGGATAAGAGCCTGAAAACTTGCAGAGTTTTGCACATGCAGAGTATATAAAGCAGCCCAGAAGAATATAAAGGTTTATGCAAAATTTTCTGAAGGTATTTATACATATTTTACAAATTAAATTTTGAAACCATTCTCAAAGAAAAATCAGGAACAAGGAACATATTGTGTTACACTTACACCTATATTGCTTGTTAAAAAATAAAAGCAACAAACATACTGGTCGAGAGAACATGTTCATATCAAGGAATGTGAGTGTTCAAAAGCAATGCTAAACCTTTCCTTTTAATACATAATAATAACAGTTCATAGTATGAAATAGAGAAAAGAGAGAGAGAGAGAGAGAGAGAGAGAGAGAGAGAGAGAGAGAGAGAGAGAGAGAGAGAGAGAGAGAGAGAGAGGGTGAGAGAATAAAAGGTGTAATTTATCAAATTTTACATACATTAGATTGCTAATTAATTTCCTGCCCATTGAATAAAGCTGCCAAAAACATAACCCAAAACTGCCACGAACCATCAAAATGATGCCAAAAATCAGCAAAAAATTGATTCCTTGCTGAAGAACAGCAAAGTAACCACCGCACCACGACAACAAACATCTGCCTACCGAGAATAAAAGGTATAATTTATCAAATTTCACATACATTAGATTGCTAATTAATTTCTTTTTTTCCCCAACCAAATATATTCTTATGTTAAAAACAAATAAACTCAAACATTACCCACTAGCACAAAGATTTGAGGGAAATATGCCCCCGCCACTTCAGAAGACAATCATAATCTAAACAATCAAACAAAATCAAAATCACATGTGACACTACATCAACCATTTCCCAACAAAACAAATTTACCAAAACTGTAATCAACTTGATATTTTAACAATGAGAATCATCTAAATTTAAACGATGCCGGCACAATCAAATTAAACATTAAGCAAATAACGAAAAAAATACAGCAATAATAAGAACTTACAGTGATGATATTGGGATGCTGGAGGCGGAAAAGTAACACAACCTCAGAAGTAAACTGCTTCTCCAACAAAGTTCTTACTAACATCACGATTCCCTAGATGATTAAACTGATAAGATCCGTGCAAGCGCAACAATTTCATCTGCAAAATAGAAATCAGACTATTGTAATGAACAAGAATTAATAATTCAGATATCATTTGTTCATTTCACTTAAAGTAGGATTTTTTTTTCTTTTTTCAATAACTTAATTAGTTACAAGTTATTTGAAGGGTTGATAACAAACTTTATTTTTGATACTTATTTAACAGGGTTGTGATGCATCAGTGTTGTTGGATGACAATTCAACCTTCACCGGAGAAAAAACCGCCGGACCTAACGCCAATTCCTTGAGGGGATTTAATGTCATCGACACAGTTAAAACTCAACTTGAAGCCGCTTGCCCTAGAACCGTCTCTTGTGCTGACATCCTTTCAGTTGCTGCTCGTGACTCAGTTGTCGCTGTAAGTAAAAAAAGAAATTAAGTAAATCAACTTCTTTTGATCTCTCCATTGGCTTTAACATGTTTTTTTTGTTTTTGTTGGATTTTCAGCTTGGTGGCCCGAGTTGGAATGTTGTACTCGGAAGAAGGGATTCAACAAGTGCAAGTTTGAGCAATGCAAATTCCATGATTCCCGGGCCGGGTTTGAGTCTCAGCGCTCTCATCAGTTCCTTCTCTAATAAGGGTTTCACTGCAAATGAAATGGTAGCCCTCTCCGGTAAGATTTAATTAAAAAACGGAAAGACAAATTACTAATCCAAGAGATGAAATTTGATTATCAAAGTCAAAATGAGACTATCTTTTCGTAAAAACAGGTAAATAACTAATTATTAGATTACTGACTGTATCTGCAGGCGGTCACACCATAGGTGCAGCTAGGTGCACGATATTCAGAAACCGTATATACAACGAAAACAACATTAACGCGACATTTGCAACCTCATTGAGAGCAAACTGTCCTCAAAGCGGCGGTGACAACAATCTAGCTCAACTAGACGCCGGTTCTTCAACTGTTTTTAACACCAACTACTATACGAATTTGTTGAACCAAAGGGGTTTATTGCACTCGGATCAAGAACTGTTTAACGGAGGCTCAACTGATGCTCAAGTTCGAACTTACAGTTCAAATTCTGCCACTTTCTTTACAGACTTTGCTAATGCTATGGTTAAGATGGGAAACCTTAGCCCACTTACTGGTTCAAATGGCCAGATTAGGAACAATTGTCGCAGAATGAACTAATTGATTTGCATGGCCATGCATTGGAAAATATATAGAGCTGAGGGATATATTATAGTTTGTTCGATCTAATAAGACTTAAAGATTTTGTAATTTGAGTTGGATTTTGGAATAGTATTTGAGAAACAGAGAAAGTAAAGTTATGTTAAAAATTTCCATGTCATATATATCTAGCTCAAAATACTAGGTACGTAGGGATGTCAAAAAACCCGAACCCGTCCCGAACCCGAAAAGACCCGCCTCTAATAGGCCGGGTTTGTGATGCACTTTTGAAAACCCGCCGGGTTTTGGTAGGGTTCGGGTTTACCCCGCCCCGATTATTTATGAAGTTACTTAAATGTCCTTATCATGTATAACAACTACAAATTTACAATGAGTCTTTTTGGAGATGTAATATTTATGTTTTAATTCAGTATGTTGGCAACTTGATTTGTTAACAGTATTGGTTTTTCTCTTTCAATGAGTTTCTAGAGTAAATTGTCTCTTTTAACAAAATATGCAATCGGGTTAAACGGGGCGGGGCTCGGGTAAGGCATAACCGGGGCGGGTTCGGGTTCGGGTAATAGAATCTCACTGTAGGGGCGGGTTTGGAAAATGAAGTACCCGCCCGTTGTCATCCTTATACGTACGTAGTATATAAAACAAATGGTCAGATCTTCTTGAGTAGGTCTGCTGAGAAACGCGTTTCTCCATAACTATGGAGAAACGCGTTTTTAATAGCCAGAAACTATACGTTTGATAACCAGAAGAAAATTTCTGGATATCAGTCTCAAAGGGTTCTGGATATCCAGAAGCTTTGGAACGGATATCCAGAAGCCTTTGGGCGGATATCCAGAAACATATTTGAAGCCAAATTCAAGGCCAAGACCACAAATTGCTTATTGAAGGTTTCGGATATCCGTAAACCTTCAAATGTATATCCGTAAAACCATCAAATGAATATCCGTAAACATATTTGAAGTCAAATCCAAGGCCAAGACCGTAAAATGCTTATTGAAGGTTTTCGGATATCCGAAACCTTCAAATGTATATCCGTAAACCATCAAATGAATATCCAGAAACATTTTGAAAGTTTCGGATATCATTTTGAAGGTTTCGGATATCACTTTCATAAGCTTCGGATATCCTTTCAAAGGGTTTGGATATCCGTAACCTTTGAGACCGATATCCGAAGTAACCATGGGACAAAGTCATGGCCAATACAAAAAGTTTCTGGATATCCTTTCAATAGCTTCTGGATACCCGTAACCCGTTTCTCCATAACTTATGGAGAAACGCGTTTCTCCCTAGATTTTACGGATCTTCTTGAACCACCAAAACAATCCATGTATGTATAGTTAAGGAGAAGCAAACTTCTTGATAGAGTATATAAAAATGGTATTCAACTATCTTTAATGAATCTCGAGAATGTGTTCAAAACAAAAATTACCCGTTTTAATTAACTTTTCAACAAAATGTGTTTACGGCATCACTTCACTCAATTGGACCAATTAATGACAGAAAAACACCAAAAATTGAAAGTTGTAAATAACAAAACTAGGATATTTTGACTGTAAACTAAAGGGAAAAGAATATATTTACCACACACCGAGATCGAAACCAGAATTAATCAAAGTAAAGTTGTTGTGGAGAGAGATGAGCGTCATGTTGGGATAGAGGACCAACCGGGTTAGACATCGAAGCAAGGGGGGGAATTTCGTCTGGAGCTGCTGCCGTCAAGAGCGGCCGCGCTGCTTAAGTGCGCGACCGCGCTCTTGGACTGAGACTGTTGCTAGGGGTGTAATTCTCCGAGGGCGACCGCGCTGAGAGGGAGGGCGACCGCGCTGAAGGGCCGAGGCTGGGCGTTGGAGTTACTTAATGGTAGCGCGACCGCGCTTGGCATGAGAGCGGCCGCGCTGAGCCCGTTTTCAGCAGTCCGGAATCCTTGTTTGTCTAGGGTTTGGTTAGTTATCCTAGGTCATATATAAAGCAAAGTTCCGCCTCTTTTCTCTTTGTAACACAAATTCTACATACATAGTGCAAGATCCTGGCTTGGTAGTGCCCCCAGACGTAGCCAATCAAATTGGTGAACTGGGTTAACAATTTCTTGTGTCTTTTCTGTGTTTTTGATTTTCTTGTGCTTGGTTTGTGTGCGATTATTATTCTTGTGGTTTGCTTGGGCTGTGGAGGGCTATATTCACAACAACTGGTATCAGAGCTTTTTTGGTTCCAAGATCAAGGGAGTTGTTCCAAGCAATCAAGAATGGGCAAGGACAAACAGGCGGTTGAGAAATTCGATGGGTCTGACTACGGATATTGGAGGATGCAGATTGAGGATCTTTTGTACAACAAAGACCTCTATAAGCCTCTGAAGGGTGTCAAACCGAAAGATGAAGATCAGGAAGAATGGGAACTCATGGATCGGAAAGCCCTAGGGGTGGTCAGATCTACTTTGTCAAAGTGGATTGCAAAGACTACCAAGAAGGTGACAACCACCAAGGAGCTATTGGATTATCTTACTGAGAGATTTGAAACTCCATCTGCTGTAAATAAGGTTGATTTGATACGCAAGATGGGTAGTCTCAAGATGCAAGAGGGAGGATCTTTGGCTAAGCACATCGATGAGTTTATGGATGTTATAGACTCATTGACAGCGGTGGAGATCAAGTTCGATGATGAGGTTCATGCGTGTTTGTTGCTAGCTTCTTTACCAGCAAGTTGGAGCGGAACGGTGACAGCAATCAACGCTTTAGCAGGTAAGAAGAAATTGAAGTATGATGATGTTAAAGACTTTCTTTTGGCCGAAGAAAATCGCATGACACTACAAGAAAACTGGTCTTTCGCGATTGCTTTTGGCGATGGCAAAAAAAGCAGTCACGTTTGAGTATATAAGGAGACGGCCTTTGTGACTGCATTTAGTGCAGTCACAGTAGGCTAGCGTGATGGCAAAGCAGTCACGGATGCCATTACATTATATGTTTTTCCCTCTAGCGCCAACAACGTAGTCCGGGCGGGAACGGGAAATTTTAATTTTTATCAAAGGCGATGGCTTTAGCAATCGCGTTTTACAAAAATATTAAATTAAATAATTTTAAAATTAAATTTTTAATTTTTTTTAAAAGGTGATTGCTTTTGCAATCACGTTTTATGAAAAAAAAATTTAAAATTATTCAATTAATCGATTAAAAAACCCTTTTTTCTCTGATATAGCATTCCACGGTAAAACCCTTTTTTCTGTCTCTCTCATTCCTCTTCTTCTTCCTCACCTTCAGCGGCGTTCTTCCAGCGGCGATTTCAGCGGCGATTCTTCCTCCGGCGCCTATTCTTCCGATTCCAAGGTACAAGGTGACTATCTCTCGTTCTCTCTCGCTCTCGCTCTCTCTCTCGCTCTCGCTTTCTCTCTCGCTCTCTCTCTCCATGTCTACTCGGGGTTTTTGCAGTTGATTGGGGGAGGAGAGAGAAATGGGGATGTTGAGATTTAACTGGGGATTATGCGCCTCATTCCAATTCAAACTAATCTCCGTAAGTTTCTTCAACTTTATTCACGAATTCTATTCCATTTCTGGGGATTATGCGCCTCATCTATGTAGCCAACCCAAGTTGTTAGGACATGGTTGAGTTGAGGTGAATACTCCCTCAGAACTATCATCTGACTTGTGAATATTAGGAGTTTGAGAAATGAAAGTTATGATGTAGCGTAGTTCTTGTTAGCTTCAATTTTGCTTGTGATTTGGTGGGTGCCATCTTCTTATTGAAAGGCAACAGTTAGAAAACTAGGTATTTCTGTTGCTTGAACTCCAAGAATGTGGATGTCCGATAAATTCCACCACGTATTTTGTTATTAGTAAAGTGAGTGGGTTATTGTTATCTATGAGTTCTCATTCTGAATCTGTGTATTCCCCAGGTCTCTATGTTTTTTGCTGAATAGTACCGAATATATGAGCTCCCTGGCGTAAATGATGCAGCTTGTGCTCACTATGTCTTACAATTGCATCTGAAATTGTCAATGGCTTCACTGGAAAGAGATGTTACCGTAGATGTTACCCAACACCTTGGTTAACACACTGACGGACATCACACACACACCAAAATAAATAGTTTATAAAAACTTTGTGCAAATGGAAATAAATAACACAAGATATAATTTTCTCAAGTTATATAAATATATAACTTGAGTGTGCCTAGATGGCGAAGACTTTATAATCAATATAGCAAAATTACAAAGCCGAAAGTTCCCTATTGCTAATACAATGATAATGCTCTATGGAACTAAATGAGACAAAGAACGAATCCTATCCTTAGCCAACACTCTCTTAAACACTCAGTGTTTAAGCTAGAATCACAAGGGAGGAAGGATATGCGAACCAAAGAACTTTGTCTCTCTTGTGCTATGGTGTGTGTGTTTGATATTTGGCCTACTTCAAATGAAACACACCTAGCCTATTTATAGCCTTCCAATGCCTTGGAGGCTACTCCAAAATAACAGCCTTGGACCTTCGTATCGTGTGAGAGGAGTGGAGAGATTTCTTGGCTTGAATTCCTCTTCATACGGCAACTTCCCTAGAATGTAGCAACCGATTTCTTGAAGCCCAAGTCCATGCTTTATCCCTTGTACTCTCTTGCTTTCTTGGTATTGTACTCTTCAATTAATCAAAGCAACAACTCCATGACTTGGTCTTCCCACGTTTTTATTCCTTCATCAAATAATATGGACTAAGTAAACATTATTCGTAAATCTTCGTTTACGAATAATTCCTCCAACAACTTCTTCCTTGATTTTAGCATTTAATCCAGCCATATATTTAACTCCGAAATATGGACCAAAAAACACATATATCTTGCAAATAATATTAGACATTAGGATATAAAATAATATGGAAAGAATTATTAAATTACAACTCATTACAGCCGGGTAACACCCAATGCGCAATGATAGCACCTCGCGGTAACACCCACACCGCATTAACAATCTCCCCATAATTTATAATTTCTTTCCAAACTCTAAAGTGCCGATCCCCGCAAGATATTGTTAGCCATCCGTAGCAACTTCATAGTTATCAACTCCCCCATAATCAAGGCATTAACAACTACAATGATTTATCACAAAAATACTAGTTATCAAAACATATTTTCCAAAATAAGTTTTCCAACTAACTAGTAACCTAAAGTACCAAAGATAAATCAAAGTTACTAAGCTACTCCATGTTCAAAACAACCCTAAAAGTTTAAGCACCATAAGCAAATAAAACAAACCACCAAAGTATTTAAAACATGTTCCAAATAAAAACATAAAAGTAAATTGTTTTTCAACCACCAAAAATATCATCACCATAAGAGCGGCAACATCAACCTTCGTGCGATGTATTGTACTCACTCTTCTCGCTCATCATCGCCTTCATCTTCCTCCCGATCATCCCCTTCTTCATCTCCAAAGATCTAAGTCGCACCATCGCAACATCTCGCAGAAGACCACCGGCATCTCCAACACCACCACCACTGGACCACCTCCATCGCACTATCAACTCCCCCAGCTTGGGAAGAAACCCGCCGGATGAATTCATCAAGCAATCTCCTTGAGCTTTGTCCAACCTTGCACAATCTCTAAATGGTAGAAGTTTGTTTGTGGAGAAACGCCAAAATCGTGGTCTTGGTATTGTTGGTGAAGCATTCCCCAACAAATTGTATACATTAGCAAGAACATGAGCCGCATCTCGTACTCGAAAACTTGGAGATTTCTGAGTAACATTTGGGATAACAGATTGAGTAACACCCTTAGCGTAAAACCGCATCACTTGACCCAAATTCATTTATCTTTGACCAAGGAAGATCACCTCGTGTATCTCACACTCTTGGTATTCTTCTTAGTCACCGGGAATCTATAGCATAGAGATCAAGACTGGGTGTATACTCATCCGACTCTTCAATGGGCAATTTTTGAGATTTCAAAATTTGGAAGATTAAAGAAGGGTAAGGAAACATAGTAATGTCTTTTCTTCTACCCCACGAAGCCAAATGTTTGAAGATCAATCTACCCAAGTTCACTCTTCGATTCTTTCCTAACTTATACAAGATTTCAGCTTGTTGCAATGTCACATATTGCTCGTTAGAAGTAGGAACCCAATTAAATATGCAAAGCTTGTGAAGCACGGCAAAGAGTGAAGTGAGACGGGAAGCAAGAAAATGAACTTTGGTTTTGGGATTAGGATTGAGGGCCATTCATGCACGACATCATGAGAGATAAACCTAGCAATTTCATCCTTATGAACAATAGGACCATCATCATCCAAATTTGGGAGTCCTAAAGTCTTGTTGATCAAAGAAGGAGTAATAGAAAAATTTTGTTCCTTAAAAACACCTTTCCAAATTGATCGGACTTTTCATTATCTAGGTTGGCATGAAGGTTGGCATAGAAATTTTTCACTATAGCTTCAACAAATTTCGAAGGATGCAAGTTAGCTTTCAAAAATTTCTATCCTCCAAGAACCGAAATATACCATGCTTTTTGAAATCAACCTCGTCAATGTGCTTTTCTTTGAGAATTTTCGTGTCACTATGCCTTAACCAAAACTCCATATTTTCTTTTCGATAAAACTCCAATGAGAAGTAAGGTTTTGGAAAAGCAAGATTCACGTCATCAAACTCTTTCTCAAGGAAATCGAGGACTCGTAATAAGCAAACTCACTAATTGAAGACTTTGAAGCTTTAGAAACAGAGGATGTTACCTCGGGTGTCAGCCTTTCTGGGTAACATCTTTGACAAAGAAATTCACTTGCTTTTGCCTTTAATGTTTCTTTTTTTCTTAACTTCATACAAGGGTTCTTCTTCCTCAATCTCCCAATCTTCAAATGTCTCAACAGTAATGGCTCTTTTCAAAGATCGGCATGGAAGTCTTCATCCGAAACATGAGCCGAGGAGAGACCAAGTGAAGACTCCTAAACTTCAACAGATCGGAGGATGTGTTGGATTTAGAGGTCCCTTTGTGCCTCATTGCAAATGAGCCTACTTGAGCTCCTCTTTTGACGGGTTGTGCCGAGGATTTGTGAGCAATGGCTTTTCTTTTGGCTTTTTGGTTGATGGAACGGGTGGAAGAGGTGGTAAGGTCACAATGGGCGAGGGTTGCGCCATTGTTGTCACCAAAGGAGGATCATTAACCGACATTGTCATTGCCGGAGACACATTGAGAGGGGTGGTCGAAGTGTCCATGAGACTAGGACCACTTGAACCAACGCCCTGAGATACCTCCAAAGGGGCGGATTGCTTTTTGGTAGGGGTTGCCATGGTTAGGGTTTTAGGAAGGGTTTAGAATTTAGGAAGGTTGTTGATTTTGGAAGGTTTGAGAGTGAGTGATTGACGGTGACGAGGAAGGGGTATTTACCGTGTAGAGAGAGAAGGGGATTAGGGCGGTTAGAGAGAGAGGAGAAAAATAGGAATTAGATTAGGAATTAATTTTTCAAGACTTATCCTACTTCCTCTAATTATCTCCTATTTTAATTAATCTCCCTATTTTTTAGCCACTAAAAATAATTACATTAAATATTTACCTAACCTCCCTTATTTCTAGCCACACAAAAATAACTACAATATTTACTCCCTATTTTCTAGGCCACAAGAAAAACAAGTACAAAACTCCTCACAAAAATAAAGACATCCGGCCATTATTTTGAAAAATATTTTTTTTTTTTTTTTTTTTAAATAATTTTTTTTTAATTTTTTGAATTTTTAAATATATAAAAAAATAATAAACAAATACAAATATACCAAGTCCATATGGTTTTTGAAAATCAAATCCCTAGATATTAGGACTTAGATATTTGAGTTGTTTATCAAGAATAAATTGGTTAGTTAAAGACTTTTTCAAACTTTTAAAACTCTTAAACAATAAAAAGACTTTCAAAGTTTAAAAATTAATTAACCGAACCGAAAATAAAGAAATAAAAACATAATATAGCACATACAAATATGTTAATGGCAATGATGGTAACATCTAGGATAACACATAAGATAAAAATCCCTTGATAAATATATTCAGCTTCAAACACTCGAGGCATAATAAGCCGAGCATTTTAAACACTTTAGGCATAACAAGCTTGTTAGACCACGAGGCATAGCAATTTATAAAATTCTTTTACACTTCTTTAAACAAGAAAGCATCGTAGTAACGAGCTCCGTGCTTCGAGTTTTATTTCAAGTGTAAAGACCAAGTGATTTATGCCTTTCAAGTAGGGTACACCGTAGTAGCGAACTCCATGTCCCTAATACTTAGCATAAATCACCTCATACATTCTCATTGGCAAGAGTACATCGTTGCAAATAACACCGTGCCCCGAGCTCGAGAGAATAGTATGGATAAATGCCTTTGCCTTTTATTTATCAAAAAAAATTAGTGACTTTGTCACTTTAAGCATACGAAGGGAGTTTTATCAAGCGTGTTATTCAGTGGTGCTATCCTACCACAACAAAAAGGTCAAGATGTGCAGCCGTGAGAACTCTCATAGCTCGCGTAACTATGGGAACCCTTACACAGAGAGAATAAAACCAAACTAGCAAAAATATGCACTAGTATACATGTGTTACCCTGTGTTATCAAGACCCATGGTAACACCTTACTACAGAGGACAATTTTTAGAGAATGCAAAGACCAAGAGATCTCTTTAGACTAGAGAATCTATCATGGTCTAAGGGTTTTGTGAAAATATCGCAAGTTGATACTTTGTATCAATATGCTCTATATTTATTATCTTTTTATCTACCATATCTCTTAAAAATGATGACGGATGTCAATATGTTTAGTACGGAGTGTTGTACAGATTTTTGGAAATATTAATAGCACTCAAATTATCACAAGATAAGGTCAAAATATTGCTATCAAGACCATAATCATCAAGCATGTGTTTTAACCAAATTAGTTGTGAACAACAACTACCACCGCTACATATTCCGATTCAACTGTGGATAATGAAACACAATTTTGTTTTCTACTATACCATGATACTAAATTATTTCCCAAGTAAAAACATCCCCCACTTGTACTTTTCCTATCATCCATATCCCCGCCCAATCCGAGTCACTAAAGCCTACTAAATTAGTATTAGTATCTTTACTATACCAAATCCCTAAATCACTAGTTCCGTAAACATATTTAATGATCTTTTTCACGTAATTTAGGTGAGACACTTTAGGATTGGATTGATATCTAGCACATACACACACACCGTACATCAAATCAGTGGCGACTAGAAGTAAGGTAAAGGAGACTACCAATCATGGAACGATATAGGGTTGGATCAACATCTTCTCCCACTTGATCTTTTCCAATCTTGAGAGAAGTGCCCATAGGAATTTTTGAGCTCTTCGAACCTTCCAACCCAAACTTCTTCACCAGTGTTCCTTGCATATTTGCTTGGGAGATGAAAATCCCTTCACTTGATTGCTTAACCCGCATGCCTAGAAAGAAGTTAAGTTCCCCCATCATGCTCATTTCAAATGTTGATGTCATAGCCTCTACAAAATCATTTAAACAAGTTTTTGATGTAGAGCCATATACTATGTCATCAACATAGATTTGAACCACGACAAGTTCTTTTCCATGTTTAAGAATGAATAAAGTCCTATCTCGCTTCTCCTCTAGTAAAACCATATTCTAGTAAAAAACTAGTTAACCTACCATACCATGCACGTGGAGCTTGCTTCAACCCATAAAGAGCTTTATCAAGTCTATACACATGGTCCGGTTGAAATGGATCTTCAAAGCCTTTTGGTTGTTCAACAAAAACTTCCTCATCTAAGTATCCATTTAAAAAGGCTGCTTTGACGTCCATTTGAAACAATGTGATTTTAAGAAAACAAGCAATGGCCAATAAAGTCTTATTGACTCAATTCTAGCCACAGTGTGCAAAGGTCTCGTCATAGTCAATACCTTCCACTTGTGTATAGCCTCGAGCCACAAGACGAGCCTTGTTCCTAACAATGTTTCCATACTCATCGGGCCTTATTTTTGAAAATCCATTTTGTCCCAATAACATTAGTGTTTGAGGGACGGGGTACTAAAGACCAAACATTGTTACGAGCAAATTGATCAAGTTCATCTTGCATTGCTTGAACCCAAAAATTATCTTTTAAAGCTTCAATCACATTTTTAGGTTCTCCTGATGAAGTAAAACAAGAGTATGTTACCTTTGAGTATGTGGTGGACATGCACACATACCTTACCATGTCACGGTCACTAATGGAATTCATACGTCATGTTTGTACACCCTCATTCACCTCCCCAATTACTTGGGTTGTAGGATGATTCCTACCGATTCTAGGTGGAGGATCTCTTCTCACATTCTCGTGAACCCCCGTTTCAACTCCTTCTTGATCTTCATTTGCTGGATCGGAATCGATGCTATCTCGAGGTGTTATCTCATCAATGGTAACACCTCGCTCGCTAGTGTTACTATCGTGTTAGCACTCGTGGTAACACCTCGTGGTAACACCTTCTCGGATCGACTTCTTCCAACAGCTCCAAGGGTGTCTCTTGAACATTTTCTCCCGCAATACTTGAGTGATCATCAAAAACAATATTCATGGATTCTTGGATGGCTCTTAGCCTTAGATTAAATACCCTATATGCACGACTATTTGAAGCATAACCAAGAAAATGGCCTTATCACTCTTAGAGTCCAATTTTGCTAAGTAGTCCCGATCATCGAGAATGTAACACACACAACCAAAGACATGAAAATAATGAACTTTTGGTTTTCTACCATTCAAAATTTCGTATGGAGTCATGGTTGTGCCGGGTCTTAGAAAAACTCTATTGGGCCGTGTGACAAGCCGTATTTAGTGCCTCCGCCCAAAATCTTTTCGAAATTCTTTTTGAAAATAACATCACACGAGTCATTTCAAGTAAAGTCCTATTCTTCCTTTCAGCTACCCCATTTTGTTGAGGTGTTTTTGGGGCTGAAAATTCATGGTGAATACCTTTTCTTTCACAAAAATTTGAAAAAGAAACATTCTCAAATTCCCTCCCATGATCGGACCTAATTCGAAAAATTGAAGCACAAAACATGTTTTTGATCTTAGAGTGCAAGATTTTGAACTTTTCAAAAGTCTCGTATTTTTCCCTTAAAAAATAAACCCATGTAAATCGTGAAAAATCATCAACAATGACATAAGTATATTTCTTGCCCCCAAACCTTTCTATCTCAAGTGGACCCATTAGATCCATATGCAAGAGTTGAAAACAATGTGTAGTACCAAAGGTGTTGCTCATTGTGTTGGGCAAAGACCATGGGTAACACGAGTTTGTTTCCCTTGAGACAATCCTCACAAACAATTTTTTGTTTAAGATCAAGACTAGGAATGCCTTGGACAAAGCATCTAGATTAACAATCTTTTCTATGTTACGAAAGTGAACATGTCCCAACTTTTGATGCCACAATGTAGTGTTATCAAGTTTTGCCGAATGGCATACTTGCTTGTCTTCAACAAGATAACAATTATCACTAGATCTTGTACCCGTCATTACACAATTGTTAATCTTGTCATAAACTTCACAAGTATCTTTATTAAATTTCACCTCTAAGTTGTCATCACAAAGTTGACTAATACTAATTAAATTAGTTACAAGTCCATCAACATGTAAGACATTCTTTAAGGTTGGAAATCCAGACACATTTAGTGTCCCTCTCCCAATGATATTACTCTTGCTCCCACCACCATAAGTTACACTACCCCCATGAATTGTTTCATAGTCTTTTAAAAACAATTTTGTTCCCGTCATATGACGTGAACACCCACTATCAAAGTACCAAGAACCTTCAATATTTGTTTTTAAAGCAAAGGTACACAACATCACATTTCGTATTAGCTTTTGGTTTCCACACCTTTTTTGAATTTTTACCATTCTCGACTGGGTGTGTTATCCCGTGTGCCGGGCAACACCTCGGGTAACACCAAGGACTCGGATGCTTTTTCGAAACAATATGGCATTTATTTTTAAAATGTCCAGGTGTGTGACAAGATTGACACACCTTCCCTTTGTCACATGGTTCTTTTGAAGAAGAATCTTTGTCAAAAAACCGCTCCTTAACAAAACAATTCTCATTATCATTCATAGACAAAGTAGAAAGAATACTATTCAAAGATTCTTGAAAACCAATACCGCTTCCGAGAGGTGTACTCAAGTTCAAGATCTCATCCAATTTGGTAGATCCAGTGTTGAGCTTCTTCAAGGTGGTTTCTGCTAGAGTCAAATTGCCCTTGACTCTTTCAAGCTCGATTTCTCTCTTTGTTGCTTGAACCTCCATATGAGTCACATAGGCCCGGAGTCCTTCATTCTTCTTGGTTAAGGACTTAACCAAATTGTTCTCTTTCTTCCATTCCACGAGCAATGCCTCGTAAAGGTCTTTTAATCCGGAAATGAGGTCATCTTTGCTCGCTCATCCTCTTGTGTACTTCCCGTATCGTGGTTAGAAGAGCTAACAAAACAAACAAAGATTATTATCACATAATTCATCATACTGTCGGGTGTGATCACGTATGTTATCTCGCATCGGATAACACCTTGGGTAACACTGTCCTTTTCCGTGTTACTTACCGTGACAAACATGGTTGTTTGATCAGATTCTACCTCCCGAGATGGTCCTTCATCCTCATCATCACCGAGAGAAACCCATAGGTTCTTTCCTCTCTTCCTTAGAGTATTTGCACACTCATTGGAATAGTGACCCCAACCCGAGCAAGCATGACATTGAATGGATTCAATGTGCTTTGGATCAGACCTTAACCGATCTCGATGATGCTCTTCTTGGGTTCAACTTTGGGTTAGATGGGAAAGTCCTTTTGGCATCGAATCATAGACCTTGGTTTGCTTCTCCTTTGCTTTCACCTCGCATTTTTCATTGTTATACTTTCTAACCATAGAATTGTATTTTCTAGCAAGTAAAACAACACTAGCATTCTCATCAATTTCTTCAAAAACCTCATCTTCGTTTTCATCCAAAGAACTCGAGGCTTGAGTTTTCAAAACAACATTTTTCCCTTTAGATGCTTCACTTTGATCTAAGAGATTTAACTCAAAGTTTTTCAAAATACTCATTAAAGAATTGATATCCATAGTTGCAAGATTGTGAGCCTCTTCAATAGATGAAACTTTCATATTAAAACGCTCAGAAGGGTTCTAATTGCTTTTGAGACAAGTTGTTTGTTGGTAAAAGGTTCACCCAACAATTGACACTCATTAGCAATATCAAATAATTTTTCAAAATAAGAAGGAATAGTTTCATTTTCACCCATCCTTAATCTTTCAAATCTGCTAGTAAGACCCCTAAGCTTAGTTTCACGCACACCGCCATCACCTTCACAAAAACGTTGTAAAATATCCCATGCTTCTTTTGCAAGTGGAACTGTTTTGAATAAGTTTGAAAATATGCATATCAACCCACTCAAAAATGGCATTAAGTGCCTTTTCATTGAAACTAGCTTGGTTGATCTCTTCCATGTTCCATTCTCGATTCAGGTTTGACTTGTACGTCACCATCTTCATCGCAGGTAACATTGGTAAGGAGTAACCATTTGTTATAGATCGCCATGCTCGAAGATCAATTGATTTGATATGCGAGCGTAGACGGATCTTCCAATAACAATAATTCGAGCCATCTAACACAGGAAGACGCTTATTATTAGGATTAGCCGGATCATAAGCCATGACACCTAGACCAAGCACTTAGTATCGTCAAGTGACTCGCTTCCGATACCAATTGAAATTGTCAATGGCTTCACCGGAAAGAGATGTTACCGTAGATGTTACCCAACACCTTGGTTAACACACCGACTGGACAAAGACACACACACCAAAATAAATAGTTTATAAAAACTTTGTGTGGAAATAAATAACACAAGATATAATTTTCTCAAGTTATATAAATATATAACTTGAGTGTGCCTAGATGGCGAAGACTTTATAATCAATATAGCAAAATTACAAAGCCGAAAGTTCCCTATTGCTAATACAATGATAATGCTCTATGGAACTAAATGAGACAAAGAACGAATCCTATCCTTAGCCAACACTCTCTTAAACACTCAAGTGTTTAAGCTAGAATCACAAGGGAGGAAGGATATGCGAACCAAAGAACTTTGTCTCTCTTGTGCTATGGTGTGTGTGTTTGATATTTGGCCTACTTCAAATGAAACACACCTAGCCTATTTATAGCCTTCCAATGCCTTGGAGGCTACTCCAAAATAACAGCCTTGGACCTTCGGATCGTGTGAGAGGAGTGGCGAGATTTCTTGGCTTGAATTCCTCTTCATACGCCAACTTCCCTAGAATGTAGCAACCGATTTCTTGAAGCCCAAGTCCATGCTTTATCCCTTGTACTCTCTTGCTTTCTTGGTATTGTACTCTTCAATTAATCAGCAACAACTCCATGACTTGGTCTTCCCACGTTTTTATTCCTTCATCAAATAATATGGACCAAGTAAACATTATTCGTAAATCTTCGTTTACGAATAATTCCTCCAACAACTTCTTCCTTGATTTTAGCATTTAATCCAGCCATATATTTAACCTGAAATATGAACCAAAAAACACATATATCTTGCAAATAATATTAGACATTAGGATATAAAATAATATGGAAAGAATTATTAAATTACAACTCATTACAGTTCGGGTAACACCCAACTGCCAGTGATAGCACCTGTGGTAACACCCACAGTCTGCATTAACAGCATCAAAATGGTTTGCTGAAAGCAGATGATACATCAAAGTGCTTTTTCCGCCGTTTAACGGTGATTCTGATGACTCTCGACATATTAATGCACTTGCACACACATGCACAAGAAGAGGGGGAGAAACTAATGCAAACTGCCTTTTTTTTCTTAAATCTAAAAGCAATGAAGTGGCTAGATTTAGAATTGACCTTGTTCCGTTTTTTTTTCTTTTTTCTTTTTTCCAGGACCTCTCTGTTTCACACTGTTTATCTTCTGAGGTGATGAACTCTAGCTCTCTACAACCCCATCAAGCACAGCCTCTATCCTTTCTTGCTATTGATATATATGCCGCACTTGTCCATTCGATCATGAAGGTAGTGATAGGCGAATATAGCTTTATATTTCTTTCTTAGTGCATTATCAATCTGTATCTATTGTCATGACATTTCTTTTTATATATGCCTAGTATTACCCGGTTGACCAAGGGTCAAGTAAATTGTCTTAGTTGTCCAAGGTATGATTCTGAATTCAAAGTTTGTTTAAGCTCTTTGAATGCTTATGTAGGAAGTCTGCAGCTTCATATTATATCTGGTTTTACAGGTTTTGGCGGTGACTGTGAGATTCATTCAAAAAGATGCTGAAGAAAAGAAAGCATCTTTCAATCCAAGACCCTATTTCAGGTTGTTCATTAACTGGTTGCTTGACCTGAGTACCCTGGATCCAGTATTTGATGGGGCAAATTTTCAGGTATGTGTATTTAATTTGTTATCTTGGTCAAAGCTTCCAGTTACAAATTTAATGGGGTTATACAGGTTTTGACAGCTCTTGCAACTTCATTCCATGCTTTACATCCCCTAAAAGTTCCTGCGTTCAGGTTCGTGTTGTGCACTTCAGTCATTCTTTTTATAATAAAATACAAGATTGTGGAATAGTCCAGACGTATGATTGCCATGAGGCGGGATGAAGTGGATAGTTTTTTTTTGTTTTTTGTTTTTTTGGTTTGAGATGAATCTGGAGCTTCAGCTTCACATCATTGAATTTTTTCTTACTTCCAGTAATGGCTAGCTAGATATTGTTTTCCAATCGTTTCTCCATAACACCTTTTCTCCTGAATTGATCTGAATATGTTACTTACATGCTGAAGCTGAAACATTCTCTTACACACTTGGGCATACACATCGAAAAGGACACAGACACAATATATACACAATGTGAAGATGAGCTAGTATAATTTGTACTTGTTATCCAAGGTGGCATGTTTTCATGTGTTAGCTTCCCGGTTTCTCCTTCACTCGATTCGCTTGAGTGAATTCCTAGTATCATTTGTATCTGTTAGTGTAGTGAAATGGTTATGCAGTTGTTTGTTCTCTTACAGACTTTATTGGTATGATACACACACACGCAAACTCCCCCTGTCCCCAAAATTTGTCCCACTTCTCTTTTTGGTTTGTCCCAAGAAGACTGCCTCATTTTTAAGACAGACATTAATTATATTTTAATGTCAAGAAGGTACAAACAAGTACATTAACGTCTTAGTTATCCCAGGACCCTGCCCATACGTCTATAGATAAGCCTGCCTACTGTCACCTCCTCGACTGCCTAGTTTGCCTAAAACAAGCTTTGACTTGCCAAATGGGACAATCTTTTTGGGATTGATGTATATAAGCTTTTGACTTTTATGAGAACAATGGTACAACTTAAAGGGTGAAGGCAATCTTCTTGGTCATGAGGAGAAACCTTTGGATAGTAACCTTCATTGTTGCGATGCAGTTTTAGTTTTTCTTACTGAATTCAGTTGAGTTGGGTTGCCTGTACTTTTCTGCCTTCACACAATGTTAGTTAATTGGATGAATTGTTTTTTTAGTTTTGCATGGCTTGAGCTGGTGAGTCACAGAAGTTTCATGCCAAAACTGCTTACCGGAAATTCCCAGAAAGGGTGGCCCTATTTCCAATGCTTGCTTGTAGACTTATTTCAGTTCATGGAGCCGTACTTCTGCACCAGATCCTGCCACTGTAAGTGTATCGTTACATTTTTTTTTTTTGCTTTATTTTTTTTTTTAAAATTATTATTACCTTTTTGTACTTGAAATAAATCTTGAGCAAATGCTTTTTGGATCTTGTTACATAATCGTTTTATGATGTACTTGAAATAAATCTTGAGCAAATGCTTTTTGGGGCCGATTACATAACTTCTTTTTCTAATTTAACTTTTCAGGTCTACTGAAATAAAGACCCTCTGTCAACTCCTCGCTAACTAATCATGTCCTGTTAACTATCTTAATGAATGCTTTTGTTT